>JAIQCU010001933.1:0-15303 GCA_022114935.1 Leptestheria dahalacensis
CCTCAATATAAGCTACACTGTAGTCGCATTATTTGGAAACATAAAGTTTCCTGGCTTCAAGCTTATTGTCTTATTACGTTTGCCACACAGTCTTCAATTTACAGTGTAAGTAATAAACTACTAGCCTCATATAATAACCATCTGATATATTACTGAATATGGCGGATAAAGTGAACTTTGTTAATTACACCAATTATGATGAACCTAGTTATGACACACCTTATTCAGTTTCATAGTATCTGCATAACCCAGTGCTATTACGTATTATGATGTATCAGTGAATTCAGATTACGTTTACTACACTCTTTAGCCATTGTAGGTTACATCGCCATGGAGTACTATGGTGGTGCGCACATACTACTCTATGTATACACATGCATCACTCAATCTGAACACTTTACTGTAATTCAGTCGTCTTATATGGTATTATACGTAATACAGCGTATAGTGAATGTGGAAGTAATATAAGAATGCAACTACGTGATGTATCGCTCTGGTGTTACACTAACTCATCAGGCAGGAGAGTTAGAACCTTTTACTACAACAATCTTGTACAATCCGCGTGTTTATAATATGTATACTAATTATGTTAGTTAAATATAATCAGTTGCGTTAAATAGCATGTCGTGAATTTCGATGTGTTGTGACAAGTGAGACTCAAATCGCTGTGGGATTTTATAAATGGCGCCGAGGGTTATCTGACGGGTTTTTTTTCTCCCTTCCTGTCTCTCTCTCTCTGTCTAGCCATTCAAAACGGGACGTTTGTGGTGATGCTTTCACAGCAAACTTCAATTGAGATGGCAACTTGAAAATGAAAGACAAACATTCGAGGCTTTTCAACCTGCATTATGCGCAAAGAGGAATTTACAGTGAAAAAGATTCACTGTTATTTCACCGCTGCGATTCTCTTTTGCGTCTTTTGTTCGCCCAATCCTTACCCTAGCTCTCAGTCAGCCATAAGTGAAGGATCCGTCCTCTTCAGTGGCGTTAGGGTACTGAAACGCAATTGTCAAGTTCCCCTGCACTTAAAAAAAAATACATTTCGTATTCAGGCACTTACGCAATTGCCAAATAATTACGTAATTATTCGATAAACTTTAATATAGCATTGTAAATATTAGTTCCCTAAACAATAACTAGTTATTGACAGGTTAATGTCGGGAATGCATCTAGTTTTAGCTAATAGCCATTTTAAGCTAAAGGCTGCTAATCTCATCGCTTTGCTAGTTTTAGCACGCGGAGAGTCAGTTTGCTAGTTAACTAGTAAATATAAAGCTAGTTAGCATAACATATAAGCTTATGCTTGCAGACTTAATAGCCTCTTAGTACTTAGCATGATTTAGTTTAGCTGACTAGTAGCAGGTATGAGGATTGTAGTTGGGGAAACTAGTTATACATTTGATCTCGTTAGTAAAATTTACTAACTTACTACTACGTAACCGTTCTGAGTGTACCCTAATTAAGCCAGCAGGTTAACTTGCTAGTTACTAGTTTTGCTGCTTAGTCCGACTGCCTTATGTTGCCTGCTATAGTTAGTTGGTCATACAACGCAGCCAGCTATTTCTAACAGTTCAGTTCGTTTACTAATCACGAATTGCTGTTTAGTTTGTCACAGTTAGCAAACTAGTCCGACTGTACAGTCAATTATTTACTAGCGGTGGTATTAAACTTTACTAACTAGCAAGTATTTGCGGGGAACAATAACCATGACAGAAATAGCTCCACTAGTAGCCGACTAGACAAGTTAGCATCTCCTAGTTTCCATAGTATAGATTCTCAATTGTCTTGTATAGGACTACCATAGCCCAACTCAGCTAGCTAACCACACTTGGTAAGCTTACAACTGACTAACTGTACAGTAGCGTTAGCAAAAACTACTTCAAGTTTTAACTTACCCATTACTACTACTAGAAATCGCTTATTAGTATATCACTATATTAACTATAACTTGTATAATACTAAAACTACAACTTATCTATAGTATACAAAACCACTAGTAGCCGACTAGACAAGTTAGCATCTCCTAGTCTCAGTTGTCTTGTACAGGACTAACTATCGCCCAACTCGGCTAGCTAATCACATTTAGCAAACTTACAGCAACTGACTAGCTATGTGATTAGAGGGAACCTACTACAAGTGATTAACTTGTGTATTACTACTACTATCACCTACTTGTATCATAGCTAGTTATATATGTATACACGGTAGTATTCGATGTGTAACTACGGCTTGTAAAGAAGCCAATGGACTGCTATTTTGTAATAAAAAACCATGAAAAGTTTGCTGTTTGATGATCGAGTGTGGCTATAATCATGTGCCGTTGCTTCCTCTATCCTACGAGGAGAGCGAGGGAGCGATAGAAAAGTAAAGTAGGAGAGAGAGACTGTATCTTGCGCTTTGATTGAATTTTCTTGGCTTTATGCGAGTTTGAAAAGACTTTGGCAGCTGTTGGGGAGTCGTTTGAATGCGAGCTTATTGTGTGGTGTCGACGCCCTGTTTAGAGTGATGGCCTTTGTGTACACGATCCAGCCTAAACAGTGTTTCCACTACAGTTCTCAGACTTTTAACTTGTCCCGGTCGGTTTTTCATGCAAAAGTTTCCGTATCGGATCTTGAGCTAGAAAACTCGACTTGCAGTAGTAATCCAAGTCAACATAGTCGAGTCGAAGTTGGTCTGGTATAGTCGCAAGACCTAGTCCTAAACCTGCGAATCTAGGAGTGGTTCACTCTTTCTCAAGCAAGTTGAATTTTTGGACTCGACTTTTGAACATCGAATGTTGAGCAGGAAATTCAACTTGATGATGATTGTAAACCTAGCACCCGATAGGAGGCCTTTAGAATTACTCAAATCAACATATAGTCGAGTCGAAGTTGGTTTGATAGTCGTAAAATTTATCAGCCATTGAGGTAATCTGTTACTGGCCTGGTCCTAAAACAAAAGTCCTACAGCCCTAGTTTCTAGGAGACAGGTACGGACCGGGTAATTCTAGGACCAGTTGATGTGTTTCAGACAGGGCCATGTATACAAGTCGGCTTTAGGTTATGTAAAAGATAAATGGATAATGGATACATGGATAGATGGATAGATGGATAGATGGATAGACAGATAGATAAATAGATATACAGATAAATGGATAGACAAATAGATAGATGGATATATATATAGGTAGACAGACAGACAGATAGATAGACAGACAGGTAGACAGACAGACAGACAGACAGATAGACAGACAGACCAGACAGGCAGACAAACAGACAGATAGACATACAGAGAGACAGATAGATTGATAGATTGATAGATAGATCGATAGATAGACAGACAGACAGCAGAAAATGTTTAAGGAGTAACTTTAAGTCCGCAGAATCCAGAGTGGAAACACTAGGGAGCCAAAGGAGCTGCTAACCAATCTCCTTAAGGTTTCAGTAGGCATTGAAATCTCAGTTTCCCACTTCTTTGCTCAATGTATACAAAAATCCTGGCGGGAGAGTGAGCTGGGGACCCAAAAAAAATACAAGTTTTTTTATTCGACATATAGGAGAATAAAAATCGGGCAGCCCGCCTCAGAAACCTATAACAAGGCTCTTGAAAATAAATATGTGAGAAGAAGAAGAAGAAGAAGAGGCAGAGGCGACGACAAAACTCGCTATCAATAAATGAAGAAAACGTGTCAGACACAATTCCATTTCCTATGCAAACCCAGCCTAGACGAAAGAATACTCTCCTTTTCATCTGAGTAATATTTTTTAAACAGCAAAGATTAAAATAGGAAAATACAACTCAAAATGCTCAGATAATTTGCAATGGCGTAAATAATATTCCAAGAACATCTTCTAGAATCTTTCAGATACAATTTTGATAATTTTGTTGATCACTTTGAAGATTGTCTACCATCGTTTAGTACCTTCTCCAATCATCGTGACTGACGCACATACTCTCATGTGAATCATCAGTAACAGCCCACAGTCAGTTCCATGTGTGCAGTTGAAAAGTCCATCGCACTCCCTCTATATACAACCTGCTTTCTTTCCCCCCCGCACTCTTTTCACCTCTTTCAATCCTGCTATAGCACTATACACTCTCAACATGATGAAATAGCCCATTTTTGTAATACAGGCCTTCCCCACCGGTCGTCCCCGTGTACAATTTCTCGACACAACAATAAGCTGTTTTCATCGTTCTTTTTTTTCCAACCAGCAGAGTGACAGAGCGAGAGAGAGAGAGAGAGATAGAAAAAAAATTACACGTTCATTGTGACCACCTACTTGTTGTATAGGAAAATATCTTTTGTGTAAACTTTTGGTGTGCCCCCTGTGAATGCACTACTCAGCCCAACGAGAGAAACGCAAGGGCTTCAGAACGATTGACTCATAATTGCATATATTTCAGGGGCTTGACGAATTTAATTATCCTACAGCAGCTAATTTCATTAGCATCAAACCAAACGGGTTGTAGATAACAACATTTTACCAAATCTTGAAAGTGACGTCAGCAAACAGTTCTCCCACCTGTTTATCTCGCTGATAGAATATTCAGTATGTCGCACTTATTGTAAATTGTATAGACTAGTAATTATTATATCCTAGATTGTTGGTTGTTATCTATTTATAGGCTGTGGTGAGAGTATAGTCAACTCCCCTGGACACACAAGGGTGTATGGTTAACACTCGTAATTGCACGGTACTGAGTATAGAGCGTCAGGGTTATGCTTGGGGGGCTGAAGAGGGAGAATTTTCCTGTCAGCTCTTTGACGCCCCCTCTTGCTTGCAATCCTAGTGAAACATCGATGTATGTGGATGACCTGCTGAATCAACTCCCATGGAAGATTCACAGGAAGATTCCCTAAGTATGTGCTGGTACCTACACCTGCACCGTCCACTGTGACTTAACCTACGGTTCATGGCATAGCTTCAGTTCGCACGGCTGCCTATCAGTAATCACTTTAAGCAGGCTTAAAACTTAGGGTTAAAGATTCACTGTAGATTCCCTAAGCAAGTCTTTGATTCCTCAGTGATTCTATAACTACAGTTTCGTAACTAGATTCCCAGGCATGCCATAGTTTCAGTTTGCCCGGCTGACTATCAGTAATCACTTTAAGCAGTCTGAAGATCACCCTTTTGTTTCTTGTGTTTATTAGTCGAGAGAGTGGGGAATCTTGTGTCGGTCAGAGTTGTGGTGCGTGCAAATGTTTGCATGACGCCACTCTCGATACTCTTATGACGGTGGGGGCGTTGGGGTTCCTTATGGAGGATTTACTGGCACTAAGCAGGTTCTTTGGGGTGGCAATGAGAAATCACGCAATGCTGCCGACGATGACACCGAGCATGTCACCTTTGTTACTTGTGACCAATTGAAGCGAAATTTCCCTGTCCATTTTTCCACAGAGCAAACCCCCGTTTTGTGACAAAACGTGAACGTGGCCCGTATGTGCAACACGGCTCTCCGTGTTTGCCTCATTTCAGCTTGTTAATGGTCAAAAAGGGGAGCTTCTCTCCATTGTTCTGCTCCAATTCAAACACACGCTAGACCTTTCTATAACCCTCGACAATACCAGCCGAATATATATAGATACATGTATACAAGTAGCATCCTAAAACCCCCCGTGGAAAATTTATCGCCAGACGCATTCAGAAAGCCGCGCTCACGAGAAAGTCCAAACGCTGACCAAAGCACCCATAAAATTGCCGTAATTTACCTGAATATACCGGACAAGACCACGGTATGTTAACTTTCAACTTCCGCCGAGTGGGCAACTTACCTATCGAGACCTTTGCTACCAGCCGTGCTAGCTGGCGCGTAGCTATACCTTGTACAACGGCTGCTAAGCTAACGAAAAGACTTGCTATAATGACCAGTCGGTCCAAGAGCGAACTATTATTTTCATCGGAAACTAACCGGTCATGTTCCGGACAACGGCTAGTCAAAACGCTATCTCTTTACCGACATCCGTAGGGGTATAAAGTGAAAGCGAATGAATATGAACTGAAGGGATAATATATCAATGAATAACACCGGTTTTTGAACAGAGTAGCGAACCCCGCGTGATGTGAAGTCAATAGAGTCCTTTATAGCATCATCGAATCCAAATAGGGAACATATTGTTGCCGTATTGATGATGTATAGAGGGGAGACTGGAGGGGAGAGCGTAACGGATCCGGATGTTGTGTCTTTGAAAAAGAGGGGGTTCGCGCGCTCCATTCTGTCCCACAAATACTATGCTGCCTTCAACGAGACACTAAGATTGTAGCGTAATATTCAATGTACTTAAAGTGACTATATAGATGTACGTTAAGAGTAACTTACAGTCTAGAGCAGTAAAACAGGGTTCTTGCAGCAGAAAACTTGATTGCTGATTGCTCCTTTGTTTACAAAGCTATAGCAACCAAAAAAATACTGAGTGTAGGTCTAGTAGTACCTGATGCACCTTTTAAGTTTCATTCAAATGGGTTTGTTAGTTTTGCCGGAAAAAAATCCAAAAGTTTCCAATCCCCGCCATCCAGAAACCCATATGTTATTATTACGTAAGAAAAGTATTCTTATACTATTGTGTACGACAATATGTATGCATATTGGATAGTACGCGATACCCTACTAACTTACGAAAGATGATATTATATTGCACAATCTAGAATGATTCCTAAAAGAAGTGTTTATACAGGACAGTGTTGCAGTATAACAAAACCTTATGAAGTGTATTGACGCTTCGGCCGCGTCCGCATAATTGTTTGTCTTGCGCCTCAGTTCATGGTTTCCTCAGTCGCATTGTGTGAAGCCAAGTTGAGGCCTAATGGTGTCACAGAAGGCCACAATGGACGCCTTTGAGTTAATGGTTAGATTCATTGAGCACCGGATTTTGGCACTCCATTCAAGCTCCGTATTTGCGCTATGTTTACGCGTATACAAACTCATCCGTCATACGGTGGGTTACAGTCGCACTCTGCTTTGCCCTGTATAGATCATCAATATGTAGCGGAAACAAAGGGTGTTGCCGAAACCTCCGCTTTCAAATATGGTACTTGTATATATACGAATAGTGGAGCCAAAAGAAAGGGTTCTAAATGGTAGGACACTGTGGATCTTCTTAACTTTAGGATTTTATTTTGGTCGAACTAACCACCCGATTTCAATGAAACTTGAACAGTGCATAAAGTACTGTCAGTTCTATGCGAAGTATTTTTTGCGGTCTTATATCTTTGAAAACTTGGGCGCTATGAGCGATCAAAGTTTGATGTTTTATTGCTCTAAGACTGTACCATACACTTGAACGTATCTTTCATCTTTCGTATATGAAGGGGGGCCTCGGTATATGTACATGTATGTAAAATACACGTGCTCTTTAGAAAGCTATATTCGGTGCAATGGTATCTGCATAGGAATAAGGTTAGACAAGTCTTTAATTTGCGGGGGGAAATAAGAAGAGGCTAGTATAAGGACTGAATAAAAGTTGGAGAATAATAAATTAAAAGCAGACCTGAATGCTTGGCTAATGAAGAGAGGGGGTTTCTTTCAAGTTATGGATGGCATGAATGTTGAAATAAGATTTTCTTGATTACACCGCCGTGTATTACAAGGAATGATCTTTCATTTATGTACAACATGCATATGAAAAATCAAGTGCCGCGTTGCCACATTGCACACACAAAAGTAAACGTCAAAGGGAGTTGTACAGAAAAGCAACACAATTCAAATATAATACTGTAACGACGGGAAAATTCCCCTTAAAAATTGTCAAGAGAGCTATAGAGAATAAAGAGGGATTAGAGAGCGCGCGCGCCGTATATAATCTGTGTGAAAAGGAACTATCGGTTTTCCCGCAGAGTTATTAATTCCCATCTATAGGGTCCTTGATTACAGCGAGTCAAAAACGTTAAAGCGATTTCTCAAACTGCTTTTCTTCTACGTGACAATAACCCCACGTATTCAACTACTGAGGAACATTATGCTGCAGTATCCACATGAGAGGTGCTAAAGAATTATCCTATAATTGATCATGTGACGAAAAGGAAAGCGAACAGAATCCACTGGCGGGAAAAAAACCTTAACACCAAAGAAATAAAAAAATTATGAAAACAAGAAACATCACAGAATTCCTCACATAGTCTCTTAAAAAAAATTGAGAAACGCTAATAACAATGCTGGTTAAAGATTGTTCTTAAAAAATGACCGGCAAGGGTCTCCTGTACTCTCCGCTAGCCGCGTACGTCCCCGAAGTTGCCGCGTACTGCGACAGAGATAGCGGGACTATCCCGGCTGGATTCTGAGGTACCAGTCCCTGAAGCCCGGCAAGTCCGGTCCCAGGAGCTCCTTGTCCGGCCTGTCCGTAATAATTAGCCAGGGAAGGGCTAGCAAAGCCGATAGGTGAGGTTTCACCACGTTCCTTGGTTTCATTAGCTTCGGAAGCGTCGTGAAGTTTCTCATTGTAGTTCTTTGTAGCTGCGTCCATGTATGCACGCTGCACTTCCGAAGCATAGTTTTTGTCCATGTACATCTTGGCCGTTTCCAGGTAGGCTTTAGAAGCAGCACCCGGGGCCTGGTCGCTACTGTTCTCAGCCGTGGCAGAAGTAGCCGAGAACCCCTTCATGTTGTTACTCGATTCATTGAAGGTTTTTGACGATTCGAGGTACTTGGCTGCAGCAGCAGCCGCTACCTGATCCGAGTATAAGTTATGGCTACTTAACCCGGACGTTGCCATATAGCCAGCTGCGGCGCGGTACTTTTCTGCTTCAACCGAGTAACGGACAGCAGGATCCAAAGAGGACGCAACCTGAAGCCCAGTCAATTAAGCGTCAATAAGTGTCCAATTACGGTGTTGAATAAAGTGAAAACGAGATTTTTTACCTGTTGATTACCCGTTGAAGTGAGGCCTGCAATTGCGTTCTGTTGTGCAGCTGCCGCCGCCGCTGCTGCCGCGGCCATGCTCGCCGCGCTAAGGGAACTGTAGGCTGCAGCTGCCGCTCCGCCGCCGTAATACGAGTTCATTGAGCTGATAGGGTTTGCCATACCTTACAAAGTCAAAACCAAAGAAAGTTGAATACCAAGTCTTGGATACAAGGTAATCCAGTGTTGAATCCTACCTGCTCGTAGAGCATCCATGGATACCGAAGGATAGGGTAAAGAGTACGGGTAGCCGTCCTTGCGAAGGGTCTTGGGTTTGCGACGCGGCCTGTACTTGTAGTCCGGGTGATCCTTCATGTGTTGTGCTCGCAAGCGTTTAGCCTCATCAATAAAGGGACGTTTCTCGTCCTCAGTGAGCATTTTCCATTCAGCTCCTTTAACATAAAGTAAACACAGGATATATCATCGATCATGATTTGAAAAAAGAGTCGCGAAAAGAGAAGGAAAACTGGTGTGCCGACCCCTCGGTCCCCTATTGTTTTTATATGGCAAGTCCCCCGCAGTAGGGAATTTCCGTCAATGATTCTATGCGAGACGTGGCATTCTGTTGAGCGGACATAGTCTTCATTGTTTACACATTTATATTTCACGTCAAAACCATAACTCTGTATTGAATGGCTTGTCTGCTGTGTTTTGCAACTATAAAAGCTTCCATTTCAATGGCATTTCTATGGCAAAAGTCAATATTTACCAAAGAATTTCAATATAGGCGGCCGGCATTGTTTCCCATTTCCCTTTCACATGTATGAATGCAACACAAGAGACCTCGTATATTTCCAATCAAATAAATGCATCCCAGCCTTCCATTATTCTGGCTTCCGAACAAATAACGCCATTGTGAAAGTATATGAGAATTCAACTCACCGAGTCGCTTGGAGATTTCCGAATTGTGCATCTTGGGATTATCCTGTGCGATTTTACGTCGTTGCAGTCTCGACCAGACCATGAAAGCATTCATGGGACGCTTGATGTGGTCGTCATTGCCCTTATTGTTCTTGCCCGATTGACTGGCGCCCGATCCGACGGAATTGTCACCGCGCTGCTGCGGTTGCCGGGGGTCTGGCGAGACGGACGGCGAGGATTCCGGTGATGATTGAGTCAAGTTTCCGCTGCTGATGAGATTGTGCATGTTTCCGGCATTAGCGAAACCGAAATGATGCGCCTGTTGGAGTGAACCCGTTGCCAAGGGATTATTACGCGTCGCGGCAGACAACGCCGCGTGATGGTGCTGTAACTGCTGCTGATGGTGCTGTTGTTGCTGCTGCTGATGCTGCTGATGGTGGTGGTGATAAGCGGCCATCGCAGCCAAATGGCCGGGAGAAGAAATTGACGCGTTCATCGCGTTCAGTCGATCTAACGCGCTGCCCAATCCGAAACTACCTTCTTCGCACATCTTCTAAATATACCTATGTACAAATTGCAACCATCAACGTCTGTACTAACGCTCTTGTTTGAAACGTTCACACGAAACAATCAATGCCTATCGGAACTTATGTACCGTGTATAAAGCTAACAGGAAGACAAATACGCTTCTAATCTATACGTGAATTCATCAAACCATCCGTACCTTTTCAACTTGCTTAGTAAGGGAGAAACCTCTTCTTCGTCGCACACGATATCACGTGAAAAGTTCAACAGTTTTAATTCACCAAAACACTGGAGCAGGAATCTAAGTTCCTTACACTATAGACTGGTTCCTGCGAATCGTTCTAAACTGATCGGTTTGATCGATTTGATCAGGTATAAGAACCTCTTGACAACGTGTACACTCAGCGCAAAGCTTCAGACGACAATGAGCCCAGAGAAACGTGCGAAAGTAGCCGAGTAGGTCCCCAACCAAGGGACCATAGAGGCACTAGGGAGGGAGGGCCTTCCGTGAGCCCGCGGGAGGGGCTTGAAGATGCCCGCAGCCACTCGCTGAAGTGTTGCATTGTTCTCTTCCAATAGTTGAATGGAGAAAAAAGATCTCCGCCTCTTTTCTTGAGCCTTGCAACGCAGATCTTGGGGGTGAGCTGATGTGGCTGGTGTGTGGGGGAGGGGGGCCCGGGCGCTGAGGGTGAAATGCCCGGGCCGTTGTGAAAAATTCCCCCGGTACCTCTGGCACTGTCCCCCCGCGTGAGCTTTTTGTCGAAAAGGTGACCGGAAGTTGACATTCCTCGCCGCCGGTGGACAATACACTTTGATTCAGCACTTCTGCATCATTAAGTGCGACACACAGCTGCGGCTGATTTTTCCACAAATGTTTTCTTCACTTGCAACTATTACAATGCTTTTTCTTTTTCAACCAAGGACAATGCCACTTAATTCAATTGTTTACTTTCGGTTGAATAAATTGAACGAGCCTGCCTGCTGTTGCGCATATATGCACGGTTCTGTTCAGAAACTTATTAGCAGGGCTTAAAAAGGAGCCGAAGCCCCACCAAGTTATATGTTTCTTTGTAAAGAGCCATATCAATAATCACACACAGGGGCGGTTTGCCGAAGAAACCCAGTCATTAGTTAATTAAAGCAAGTGCCGACAGAAGGCCTCATGCCGATATATAGGACTAATTACAGACTTGACTCTACCACGACAACCGTCAGTGAGCTGCCTACCTAGTCATTTCAGCCTTTTACCTAGTGTAATACTTCTGTTATTGCTTCACGTTCGTATACCACCAAAGTATAACCTCCAGAACACGTACGCAGTTTTATGCGTATGCAGATTTCTGCGTTATTGGTTTTTGACCGGCACTTGTCCGGAACATTGCCGGTTTAGTTTTCGATGAAAATAAACGGTCTTTGTTGATCTCTTGGACCGATTGTTGTGTGGGGGTACTGTTAGAATTATGGAGGAAACTGTTAAACCCCCTGCGTCTTAAGTAAGCGTTATCTCTTCCTCGCACTAAGTGATGTTTTGAACGGAGGCTTTTTAGTCTCGTTGGCCGCACAACTAATCCCTACATTATCTCCAGACCTCATCGGATACCTCATAACGATAAATTTTACAGGTAAACATAGAGATATACTTGCTCCCGCGACCTTAAGCTGAAACACGAGGTTTTTATTGTAGTCTTTTCACCGTCGTTCCCAATGTTAGATATCATTTTGGGGGCCAACAAAAAATAGAAATAGAAGTATTAAATTAAGGAAATAGGGGAGGGATCCGTGGAGGATTAATGGTTTCAAAACTGGTTGAGTCTCTATGAATGGCATATACTGACATCATGTGTAGAGTATAGATGCGATGGTTTTTTTCTGGGGGGATGAGAGATCTGTGTGTATGTAGAGGTATATGGAGCGGCATTACGGACTTGTGATCCAACTGTAAGGCAGTGAAAGCGTTTGTTGAAAAGCACCGAGAACAGAGGTCACATTGACAACAGCATCAGTGATATTGACCATCTTTTGTGGAGGGTAAAGTAGCTTTCTCTGATTGTGCATGGCTTAGTGGACAGGCTTCTTCTATTCACGTTCAACTGGTCATGTAAGCCTTTTCTATCATTGAACAGGGTCTCTTTTGTGTCTCGTTCTATTCGCTGCTTTATATATCTCTCTCCCCCTCTGGAAGACTCAGTTCCGTGCTTCAAGACGTACACCTTTTCTAATATGCATGAAGCTACTGATGGCTTTTCTATACAGCCCTCTGTGCCCGGCTCCCTGTATATAGCAAGTATTCGCACAAAAGCGCCCTCACATCGATTAGTAATGCACCATGTTGTATAAGAGCAGGCCTTTTCTCCACAATTTGTTCGTTGATCCCATTCGTCGGCGGTTCAATTTTCATATAAACCCACAGGTATTCGATTATGCTGCCCGCGTATGAATATTTAAGGGCTGCCATTGAGGCTGCATGCAAGACTCCCGAGTCTAACAAGGCAAAAAAGCAGAATGAAAACACTCGAATGAGTTGATGCTGTTGCCCAGCACGTCCTTTACTACCAGCAGAAGGTCCCAGAAGTCAATTTGCTTCGCTATGTTGGGTTTTCAAGCCGTTTAAGTGGCTCCCTATATTATTGTATCGAGGGGGTTTTCACAGTGAGAAAAGGGATTTATGGGGGATCTTCTATGAAGTTTCACAGTTTGGTATAAAGCATATAGCGTATCCGTTAAAGTATAGCATTGAGTTTACCATGAATGGACGGCAGGAAGGAGTATAAAAGAGGTCAAAGGTTAAAGGTAAAAAGCTCCCTTTTTGTCCACCTAAAAACGATGACAAAGTGAAGGACAATGCACAGGAGCTACGCTTCGCCTCGCACACGGGCTTTTTTGTATCGCTCCATTGGCCATTGCACATGATAACAAAACACAACCGCACCCTGGCCTCTGAAATCGCGATTCAATTTTCCATGCTGCAAAAATTGTTCAGCTTAGTTTTTATCAACCAGGAACTAATATCCAAAGCACAAGGATGTCTCTTCCCACCCCGCTTTTAACCTCCCCAGCTATCGTCTATATACCTTGCATGCGGTGGGTGCGCACGTATTATACCTTCAACCATAAGCTGCTTTTCACGGTTAATACTAGCATGGGTATTCTCGGTTTGTATATACATCCCCCCTCCCAGGTCTGCCGCTTTTCAATTGTAACTGATTTTCAACAAGTTGCCGCATTCATAGTTAAGCATCAGTTCGTATGGTGTAATCTGTGTGAATAGAAACTAAGTAGCGCACTTTCCACGAAGGTATAGATTATACACTGGAGAATATTGAGCGATGTGTGAAATAGCGTGGTTTTTATTATTTGAAATTCATCTTCACTGTATATGGGGGGGAGACGCAATTTGAATGCAAAGCGATAAAAGGAGGATGCAGAATGGGGGGGGGGTGTTGGTTTGACAGACGTGATAGCATTGAACTGAGGCGACAACTGCAAGTGACATGCCTTTGCCAAAGAAAGGCTCATTAATGGCCGGCGTCTGTCCTCGGAATTGAAGGCATTCACAGCGAAATCTGATAGAGTCATCTCGCCATTGAGAAGCCGTGATGGATTTTCATGCACCACCCAACCTCAATGGTGGCCGCAAAATCAATCAACTGCGCCACCCAGACGTACCCTGCGAAACCGTCTCTCGTTTTAAACTCGCACCCAATCACGTCTTGCACGTCATGTAAGCAAAGGGGTGCATCATCATCGCACAATAACACACCAGCTTAACACACACATGGCAAAATTCCTTGCTCATTCACGTTGCTTGCCGTTTCCATTCTTACCCATACTTCAATCAAAAAGGGCTAAATAGAGAGAGATAGATAGATAGATGTACATGTGTGAAGGGATGTATATAGGGAGCTAGACAGAGATAGAGAGGAAGATGATTAGATAGATAGATAGATAGATAGATAGTCCGACGTGTTCTGCTATTGTACTGGCGCTGGTTGTTTCACTTCCCTATCTTTCCTTTGGATGGACAGGCCGAGTGGATGCAAGATGGCGACTGCGCAAGCATTTGTATCTGACAGAATCCTTCAGCAAACACAAACATTGACTCTTCCCGGGGGATTGTAAGCATTATTGAAGACACCACAAGTATCTTTTTCTTCCCCTTGTAAAGTAAACCAGTTGCAATGCGGGAGGAACAAAATACGTTCAAAATATATCGGTTGCATTGAAATTTAAACTCGGTAGCACTATAGAATCTCTGGTTTGATTTATTGCTGACTATCAAATATATAGGGACAGATAGTGTGAAGCTAATGATCCAAATGGGGTGGGAAACGGTATCATACAGTCAGCCCCCCGCTTGTGACACCCTCCTCCCCCACTTTTGGAAGCCGCCTGCTGTGTTGAGGGTCGGCTGTTGTTAACAATGTTGGCAGAACACAATCGTCGTCAGAAACACACACTTGGCGCTGTTTGGAAACGCTCTCAGCAGAACCGAGCGCTTTTCACACGCTATACGCTTTTCTTTTGTGTCACATCTCGGGCATTACTGCTTTTGGGTTGACACACACGTTTTCAAACCGTTTGACCCGAATTCAAACACCACACAACATTGCATAATGACGTACGCATACAACCGCATCTTCTATATATACAAGTTCCCTTTTGTGCAGAACAGCAGAGCAATAAAAAAGGGTTCTTGCTGGAGGAAAATTTGAATTGCTTATAACTTGCCACACTTTCAAAGATATAGCCACCCAAAAAATACCACCCATAGTACTAATAGTAGCTAATGTACTGCTAAAATTGCATTGCAATCTGCTTGTTAGTTTTGCCGAAATAAAATCCTAAAAGTCAAGACCTCTTTTTCTAGATTGTACGATGGAAGCAAAAACTCTTCTGTCCATTTCGATACATCAGCGTGACCCATTAGTTGATTTCCTTTAATGCTGTCGCCTTAACCAGCCGAGGACCAGAAAAAAAACAGAATACCCGAATGATACACCCCAATGTTGTGCACCCAGCCCTCTGTAAAGACCCATCCATAAA
>JAIQCU010001935.1:0-15578 GCA_022114935.1 Leptestheria dahalacensis
CAAGTTGGATATTGTGGGTGGTGTGAAGACACCGGAAGACTGAGTTTTCACACAAGATAAAAGTTTGCTTATACTGTAGCAGAATAACTTTTCTGGCAAGGAGCCCCACAGCACGAAACGTGCGATGTTTTGCAAAAGACTATGTAATTTAAAAGAAAAGGGCGCTAGGATAATACCTGTGGTTGTCGAGCTTTGCACGGTTGATGAAAAGTGCTGCGTTTGCGTGATTGCTGCAATCAGAGGGGCACAAGAAATGGCAGCGTTAGTTTACTTATTGATCGACGGGTACAATTAAAAAGAATACGAACCCCTGTTACCTTGCTGTGTAGTGGCAGGCACCGATACTACCGCGGGTACCTTGACGGTTGCTACCGATACCGACGTAGCGTTGTTGTTGTTGCTGCTCCAAGGAGCATTGCGCTGCTGAATGGACTGTTTACGCTGTTCCAGAAGGAAATCCGGAAGGAAAGCTTCAACCGGGGGGGCTTTATACTCGGCAACAGGAGGCCCCAAGGTGGTCGAGCTGCCAGGATACGGCCACTGAGTAGTTTTTGTTGTACTCTCGGTTTTCTGCAGAGAGAATGGCATCAGTTTCGGTCCCTCTGGTTTAGACGGTTTGGGTACAATTGCTAAACTCAGTGCCACTGCTGCTTTTGTCGTTGCAGCCGACGTAGATGTCGTTGTTTTAGACGGCGTTGTTGTTGTTGTTGTAGTGGGCGTTGTTGTAAAAGGTGTTGTTGTTGTTCTTGTTGTAGAGAGCGTTGTTGTCGTTGTTGTAAACGGCGTTGTCGTTGTTGTTGTAGAAGGCGTTGTTGTCGTTGTTGTAGAAGGAGTTGTTGTTATTGTCGAGGGCGTTGGTGTTGTTGTTGTTGTTGGGGTTGTTGTTGATGATGGATTTCTTGAACTGCTGTTGGCAACTGTACTGGTTGCCAAGGAGGTGTTCGATGAATTTGGAATGTTATAGTTAAGTATCGTGTCGCTAGATGGCCTGGCGGCATTATCTACAACATGAAAGTTGCCATGTTGGTCGAAAGCGATGTTGTTCGCAAGTAGCTGAAGGATGAGAGAGGAACTGCCGGAAAGTTGCGCGGGTTCTTCTTCACCATCCCTTGTTCCGACAGGAATCTTATGCTTGCCAGCGTGAACCAGTCTGCCGTTGAAGAAGTTCCATATGTTCAACACTGCTTCCCGCGTAATGTCTGTATATTCGTCTGATGATGTTGCAGTCATCGTAGTAGTTGTAGCCGGCGTTGTTCCTGGGTGCTGGTACGATGTAGTAATCTTATTCGCTTCCTCGGTAATATCAAATCCAGTAATTTCAGTTGTTTCCTTAATATTGTCGTCTTCAGAATCTGTGTCACTGCTGTACTCCTCGAGCTCATCGGACTCGTAATCACCATCTACCTGCTCCTCGCTAGTCGTTGCAGGATCAGAAGACATAGGCGCCGTGTTTGTAACCGTTCCAATATCGGGAATCTTGTTACGTTTAGTCGATTCAGCTTTCCCTTGGTATGTTCCAGAGAACGTAGCATCCTTTTTTCGCTCACTAGAGAAATCTTCTGAACTAGTCTCAGCGCTGTGGTCTTCCGTGTCACGATCTTCGTCATCATACTGCTCCGCTTGTTCGGTGATGGTCATGATCAACTCGGGTGCAGGCGAAGTTCCTTTGGGATATTTGTTGTTATGGTTTGTCGGCACGGCAATCCGTTCATCTGCTTTTTTTGAATCAGCGTCCGTGTTTTGCTGTTTGTTGACACCTTCTGAAGCACTCTCGTTGCTGTATTCATCCGAATCGTAAGGTTCCTCAATGTAGCTACCTAATTCTTGTGCAGTAGTTGTAGTAGCCGCAGTAGTTGTGGTAGACTTGGGAGTCGATGAAGTAGTTTTTGGGCGCTTGTAACTTTTTATCGTTGCTTCATAATTACCATGATTGTAATCGATCGAATGTCCCGTAGTGGTTGTAGTCGACTTGGTACTGGTTGTAGTCGACTTGATAGTGGTTGAAGTTGGTTTGGGACGCTTGTAGTATTTAGTCACTGAATCAACGTTTTCATTTGTTTTAGACGAAGCAGATTTTATCAGTCCAGCACTGAGGTCTTCTGGAGTTATTTCACTGCTGTAATCGTCCGTGCCATAAGTTTCATAACTGAAGCTAGGGTAACGTTTGGTAGTCGTAGCAGCCTTTGCAGTTGTCGAAGAGCTAATTCTAGAAGGCTGACGTCGTTCTCCTGTTGCAAAAGTATCTCCCTTGATTTTAGACAATACAAACGGATCGACGTTCTGTTCCATGCTTGCTTCTTCCGATTCACTTGGGTTGTCGTACTTTTCCATACTTTCAGATTCGTATTCGTCGTACGCAGGACGCTCAGTAGTCGTAGTCGTAGTTGTAGTTGCTCTTGTCGAGTGTTTCCTTCTGTTGGTTGTGGGAACGGATACTTCGCTGCTTCTCGGTGTAGTAAGTCTGGCGAACTGTCGAAGTTTGAACTCGGAAAACTGTTCAGCACTAGGACTGAATGTGTTATATTTAACTTTCAATGGAGCTTCACGTAGAGCTGCATGATCGAAGGATTTCAGCGGTGCCGTAGTTGTTAACCTAGGGTACTTCTTGGTCGTGAAAGAGAAGGGATCGTCTTGTACTGTCCCTGCAAAGTTGTGTATAGCCGACAGTAACCAGCTTTCATCCAGAGGGGGCTTCTGCTGAACCTTCCGCGGATCTGACTGTAGTCTGCTGGTTATAATCTGATTGTTTCTGTTGTAAGGATCACGAAAAACGTGTCGTCTGTCCTGTAAGTTTGCAGCTGAACTAATGTCGACACTGCACAGGACAAGCAGAATGAAAATGCAAGAATACTTGAGCATTTTCAGATTCATGGAGAGGGTTTTACTTAGAGAAGATTTGAGAGTATACTGAAGGGCACGACTCTCGAGAGGCCTCGTTTTACTAATGTGCTCCTGAGAAGGCAGATGGATGGAACAGTGCGCAGGACGCTTCCGCATTGATACACGCTGAGGAGCTGTATGCTTGACACTAGCCTTTTCATCTCGAGCATTTGTTCAATTAGTCGTATACTTCTCTTTTTTTTGGTGTCCACAGAGAAGAGATCTCACGTCGAGTTCATTCCCCGTGGCGTATGCAACGGACTTGTGATTATCTCGTTTTCAATCAGAGCTCTAGAATGCATTGACAGTTTTATGTGTCCGTTGAACCTGGAGTTATTGCGTTACGAAAGAAGCAATCGCAAGTGCGACTTGTAATTGCTCCAGAAGGTTGTCCGCTTTTGGGTAATGGCACTAGAAAGTGCACTGAGAATATCATTTGGCCACACAAAAGAAAACAGCTGCTCTCGAAGTGGGGAGAAGCAAATCCACTAACGGTAATCAGTGAAACGACCGTCACGTTATAACGCGCTGGAAAAAATCCTGACATATGAAGGTGTACAGTTCACTTGGTTTGAATTGCTCCGAAGCTTTTGAAGACTCCTTTCATGAATTAATTACCCTATTAAGATGAATGAATTATTGCATATCCAGCAGCAGAGCAGTAAAAGGCTAAACACTCACGCTTTTCACGTTAGTTCAGCTCGAGAGATCTTTTCAGTTTTTCTCTTTTAGTAAATGACACGAATAATTTACTAGGCATTTCCTTGCTGGAAGCTAAATTTAAACCCGTTTGGTCAGAGAGATTTGGTTTATTAGCCAAACAGAAGGCTCCAACTCGGCAGGTTACCGCATTCTTTTTCTACTGAGTGCTCAGCATGCGCACCGATATCTCATTGTAAGAAGATGGCAGATACCGTTTGAAACTTGAGTCATTTCGTCTCTAAAACTCCCTTGACAAGTCCACAAAGTGACAAAGACAAAAAATAATTCTACAATGCTATGTAATACAAGGGAGCTCATTAAAACCAACTGTTTGTGTATAACCAAACATGATTTAAAGGTTTTCCAACAATCCGCACTTGGATAGAACACTTTGATTGCATATAGAACTTGGAGGAAACTCTGCATCGCTAACCAGATGGTTGTGTAAAGGGAAAACTATATTCTATTAAAGGTTCTATCTCTGAGATCGGTTGGAGAATTATAACTACACCATAATTTGGAATCACTACTTTTGGTAAATATCTCTGTTTCAGTCCTATTCGGAATGGTATATGAACCAACAGAGCTGGAAAAGGGTAGCAATTCGTAAGTTCAGTGCATTTCCGCTAGATGGCGTACACAAACACAAACAAAACTCGTGTGAACTAGACTGTGGACTTCGGTACCTCCTTCAGGGCAAGATGATTAGAGTTTGCCGGTTGTTTAGTCCGAATAAGAAGTCCCTTGTACTTGTACATCCCATGGGGTAAAGTTTGTCTAGCCCCTTTTTATTCATTTCAGATTAATCGCTAGTTCATCATAATTAAATCGCTGGTGTTTGCAAACTAGAAACTATATATACAGCTATACTTCTGTACTCTTTGTAAGCTATATTATGTTTTCTCTTTATGGGAAAAGGAGATTATTTTGTGATAATTATTATTTCCGTTTATCCTGTATGGCCTGTAGCAGCCCAAACGTTACTGTGCGAAAGATGGAAGCCTTGAGACGCACGCTGATCGTGCCAGCAGCACCAGAGCCACCGCCTTTAAGTGCTCCAGACTGTAAGCTATACATGCAACTAGCATTTGAAGTGCCTGCTAATGCAAAAAAAAAAAACATTCACTTTGCAGTCTTGCGTACGTTTGCCAGAAATGTTGGCGTCAGGAGCTGGTACTCGCCCGAAGGTGACAAACGGGACCATCTTTTCAAGTACCTACCCAGAAGCCAGGACGAACTTCCACCTCGTCGCATGTCCGTGAGTACTGCTTACTTTGTTGCAAAAGAGATAGCTCATAATTCCTGCGTATAGGATAGCTACGTGTCAGCCATCATTCCGCTGGGCAGCGATGTCTCACTCAGGGAGAAGTACATGACGTTTCACAAGACTGTCCGGGTGGGCCGACTCCTCGAGGACCTGGATGTATTTGCCGTCTTGCTCGCGTACAAGCACACAGCGAACCCAAAGCAGGAAAAAGGCGAACCGAGTCCTTACAGCATCGTCACCGCGCTGGTCGACCAGATTGATTTTGCAGCTATACCCCTAAGGGTTTGGCTATTTCATTCTTTAAACGTGATACCAAGAACATCCAAGAATATCAAAAAGGAGTCAGATATCGATATGAAGAAATCTTACAAATCAGTCGCATCTTTAATCTCGATATAGGTTTTCTTCACACAGGGTTGTCCGACATATCGATACTGATATCAAGGAATTTCAATATCGTACAACCCTGGTATTCTCTAATTACAGTACGATGCTGATATTCGGCTACGTGGCCACGTGACGTGGGTCGGCAAGTCCTCGTTAGAGACAACGATGGAAGTTGACCAGCAGGACCCGAAAACAGGAGACTGGCGCACGGTCACCAACGCCCGTTTCGTTATGGTCGCCCGAGACCCGCTGAATAAAGGATCGGCGTACATTAACCCTCTGTTGATCGAGACTGACGAAGAAGAGGAACTCTTCCGCCGTGGAGAATGTACTCTAGTTTTCAGCTTATTCATCTTATAACCAACTTGTTTACTTATGTAATTTAATACTACAATAATAATAATTAAATCTGAATTCCACTTTTTCAGTAGTTTCAGATTTCAGTTTGGTAAAGTAAAATGAAATTGATTGCATATTATAAGACGTGATGATCAACACGTGCATAGCAGTGCATTGTACTGCAACATTGTCGTAATTTGTATCTCATTTTTAATTTACGTAGTTTCATTAACTTAGTGGTGTCGAAGACTTTTGACTGAAAGTTGAAGANACGATAAAACTTAATTTCGGGGGAGGGGGGCATATCAAATACAAGTTAATAGAGTCTAAATGGATGTTTAATTTGATAATCTTAATGGATTCAACTTGTATTTTTCCAGAATCGGAACCTGTACAACAAGATCTTCGGTGGATTCCTAATGCACCAGGCCCTGGAATTGGCACTGGCAAACTGTCACACCTATTGGTATTGTCAGTTTTGTTAAACCTTTGTTAATATTCTTCTTATTATTCTTGATATTCAATCGACAGTTTTATTGATTAAGTCACTGTGATTCATTTGGCAGTAAATCGCTACCTCTGATTGTCCACGTCGACGATATCCTGTTCCGCAAACCGGTGGAGATTGGCTCTTTACTCTATTTGAGTTCTCAGGTAGTCGCAAGTCCTCGTTGATACCGTTTGCTGTACAGTTGAAGAAACAATGGCCTTGCTTGTACTTTGTTGCACACAGGTCGTGTACTGCCAAGGCGAGCACGTGATGGTTCGAGTGAGCGCCGAGGTTGTCAATGCAGAGACTGGCAATCGCGATGTCACCAATGTCTTTTACTTGACGTTTAAGAGCAGCACGCGTCCGCCGGAAGTGATCCCGAGGACTTACGAAGGTTAACTACCATGCTATTTGACTTAGTTTTAAACTAATTCTTCCTATGGGATTGAATCAAGTTATTAATTATTCGTTATTCATTGACGATGTATAGAAGCCATGCTGTATTTGGAGGGTCGACGTCACTTCCAGGAGACCGCTCTAAGCAAGAACAGAAACGGATCAAAACTGTAGAACGACAGCTGCCAATTTGAAAGATGCTATTAGTTTCAGATATAGCGATCCTTAATGTATATTCACTTTAAACTAGAGAAAAAAAGAGCAAGAAATGGATAATTTATTCAACGCTGCGAGGTACCGTTGAAGTTTCAACAGAAAGCTGCAACTGGTGACCTACTTGGCTGCAGTTTACCTCACGACAGACGCGGAAATTGCCGAACCAGTTGCTTTGAAACCAGACAGACAGTCGGTCGCTCAGTTATAGCACCTCTCGGGAGTGAAATTTCAATTCTCCTCGCCTTTCATTGAACGGCATTTGTCTGTAAGTCGCGTACAAATTGTAAAAAACCGAACAGTATTGAAATATTAAACAAAAATTGCGCCACCCTGGGGACTAGATTGTCAATTGACGTCAGTTGACACTCATGTGGAAAGTCGATACTCTGAATCGTCACAACAAATATCGAAGAAAGGTATGATGTTTGCTTGAAAAAGTAACTGTTTCAGTTGGGACTGGCTGCTGCATGTGCTACGCAGTAGAACGGCCCACTTTTGACCGCTAACCCAAAACGCGCTGCTTTCCAGTCGCCTACTTTCAAAAAGCAACCAGCTCTCTCTCTTTTTCATTCCTCTCTCTCTCTCTCTCTATTTGCCTTGAACAGCAAACGCGGAAGTGAACATCTCGCTAACCAAAACCAGTTTACTTCTGCTATAATAAACAATAACCTATTTCTTTTAAAATAAATAAAGACACTGGATTTGTATTCTTCATCACGTTAGACAAGCCAAACTACCAAAGTGATAATAGTTTACCAAATTTTAACTTTTATTGGTATCGTAACATCATATGATATAATTAGTTATTAGCTTAATGTGTTTACGAGGAAGGGCCAAAATAACTCAAAGTGCATCGTCAGACTAGTGGTTCATTAACATAACAGTTTATACTAATAAAAAGATATTAACAATTAAAGTTCTTATGCAGTTTGGATAGGCAACTCATTTCAACTGTTTTAAAATATATACTTTAAAAACAAATTTGAAAAATACAATGTATTTCACATATTAATGTTAAAAAATTGATTACATAAAAATTATCTTAAAATTAATTACTTCTGTAACTAAATAATTGTACTAATTTTTACTTCATTTACAGCTCGCATTTAACTTATGGAAATGCAAAGCCGACTAGTAGTAGTGCACTCAACCTCACAGCGGGCCGACAGTTTCTTAGCGGATACGTCATCTCTGGAAGAATTCTCCAGTTCGGACATTCCAAAACCCCCGAAGAAACGATTCCTCGAGGAGGCGGCCGCAAGTTCCGGCAGCCGGCATGACGAGAATGAGCAGCCGTTGGACCTGAGCGGGGAATTCTTCATCAGGGCGAGTCAGCAGGATCTGATTAACCTGCTCGTTGAAAAGTTGTGCAGGAACCTGGACGACAGAGCAGATCGAGGGGTCGACGGTGCCGATCTGGACCTTCCGCTGAAGAAGCGGAGCATCACCAAGGGCAACTGGAGCCACAACGAACGACCCAGTCTGAAGTACTTAGGCTTTGTCAATAAGGGAATCGCCATGAAGAAGCCGAAACATTCCACGAGGAACTAAAACTGAACAAACACCGCTTTCCCCACTGTTTACAGCATTACTGCAGATTGTACAGTATTTTTTTTTCGTTCAATATTTATAAAGAGTCCTAGTCCTGTGTTGACACGACGCTGCGTGTGATCTATTAAGCACTGCTGTACTCCTATCTGCTTCTGCAATGTGTAACCTCAGAAGCCAGCGAACAATCCCGTTGCGTGTAGCCCCCTTTTGGTCAAGTTATTTATTACACAATGACAGTCAAAAGAGCTGAACTGGGTCTAGTTTTAACCGAAACTGAAGACATGCGACTAGACATAAGAAAGCGGCTGGTTCTTCCATGGACAGGTTTCACGAGGAAGCTGAAGTTGGACCAAACAGTTCGGAAGCTGCACGCTGACCACTCAGATACGCCCCGTGTGCGGTCGAGTAATACGACGGGTGCGTGTGTTCTCCTGCCCAGACTATCACTGGCTTTAAAATCAGATAAAGTGATTAATATTTACATTATTATAATAGCTCAACTTTATATATTCAATTTACAATGAATTAATTATATTAATTATATAAATTACATAATTAAGAAATAATTAGCAGGTATACTAATAAAATAAGTGTTGAGAATATTACAACGTATAATACAATGACGCATTAGGGATAAATTACCTGGTTATCACTCGGAGTGCAGTACATCGGAGTCGCCAGAAACTCGATGTCTTTATGACTGCCGTTGACCCCGATGCAAGTGTACGAGCCTCGGGTGTAGGGCTGCTTGTACCAACTGGTCCTGGAACGAGAGTCACGTAACCAGAAGATGAAAAACAGAAAAGAGACTTTAAAAAAAATATATTCTGAAGGGTTTCTTACGTGACACAAGTTTTGGGTTCGGGGACAGTGGGATCATTGAGAAACGTTCGAAGGATCTCGGTGCACTTTGACTTGACGACATCATTGGGAAGGGTCTCCATGTATTCGGCTTCTCTGCCCGACACCCAACCGAGAAGGAGAGTCTCCGAGACCTAGAGCAATCAGCACATTAACTTATAAATATACATTTAAAATGTTATAGTAATTAAACTACAAAATACAAGAAACTATTTGTGAAGAATGACAGCGAATAAGAAATTTTGTGAGAGTGATTTGCGTTTACCTTGGCGAATGAATAAATCTTCTTAAACCAGCTTCGGCTCAGGTCGGTTTCTCGGCTCGGTTCCCAGAGGAAAATAACTTCAGAAACTTCGGGATGAAGAAAGGGTCTGTCGTATTCGAGGAATATTTTGTCTACTGTTCCAAAATGTAGCCGTTCGATAGCACCTAGGCGATTCTCACACAGAGGAGGCTGAAATAGATTCTTTCCTTTCTCTTTCAACACACCTAGAGGTAGAGTGCAGACGACCTGGTTGGCTTCAAACCTTTTCCCGTTTGTGCAGAGAACTTCCACTTTATGGTTCGGGTTCCTCCAGAAGATTTTCTCAACGGCGTGATTTTTCAAAATGTTCTCCGCGGGCAGGTCTCTCGTCAACGGTTTCAAGATACTGCTGTACCCGTCAGGTAGAGTCAGGTTGCCTCCCGGAAGTTCCGTGTAGCTTCCGATTTCGGCTAGACTAACTTCAGACATGGAGTGGCAACCAGAGATGCACGTCTCCCGCTTGAATAGGTAGTCGAAAACCAGGCGTCTCAACATCCGTTCGCTTTCGGTATACTTTTTTAAGTAGATGTCTATTTCCAGATTGAGGTGTTCCTCCACGCTGCGGATTCCTTCCGGCGGGTCATAGTTCCCGAGGAAATACTCCTCGCAGCGTTTGAAGAACCAGAAATACGCCTCGTGAGCTTCCTATGCCATTCAACACAAAATTAAGCTGGCGATTTCTTTAGAATATGAAATAGGGTTACCTGTAATATGTGAAACGGAATCCGTCTGCCTTGTTCAGTCGTGGCGACGATCTTGTGAGGCTTGGGGTTTTGAACAATGTCGATGAGGTTGTTGCGTACAGCGAGCTCGTACATGGGGTTGCCTAGTATCCCATGTATCCAGTTAGCACCCAGTTCCACTTTGTGATTCTCTTAAGGAACAAAAGCAAGTTAACCGTACAAGGCATATGGAGAAAAGCTTTAGTTAGAGCTGAAGTTACCTAAAGGAATTCCAATGATTCTGCCGCCGATTCTGTTTCGCCCCTCTAGGATTATAAAGTCATGGATGCCTTTTTTGACTAGTTCATTGGCAACCGAAATTCCTGATATTCCTGCCCCTATAATTAGTATTCTAGTTTTCCGAATGTCATCAACGGACGTCGCCATGTTTTGTTTACTTTCACTCTCCCCTGATGATTAGTTCGCGAGACCGCCGCTAGAGGTCACTGATACTCATCATAACGAACCGGCGTGTAAGGATTGGTTTTCAGTTATTAACCGAACCCGGATGTATTTCAGCGATAAATATATGCCACATGTGGGTTTTTCAGGTCATTGTATAAATATATTCAGTTCAACATGCGCAGCCGGGATTCTTCTTAAATTTAAAAACAAGGCACATGTCGAAGCTCAAAGCCATGTTTCTCCAGGAAAGTTTCTGTTGTAGGATGCCGGGTGAGTCTTCACAGAAGATACGAACGAAAGAGACTCTCTGACCTTATTTGATGCAGTTTGCATAACCAAGAGTCGCCTGTAGTTTAACAGCTCGTTTCTGAAATCCAACAGGTTTTGCAACTTTGAACTCCGCTGCATCACAGCATGGTTCGCAGAAGCAAAATGGCAGCAGTGGTGATGACAGTGATGTTGACAATGATAGGTATAGTCGTGTTGGGTCCTAGGCTGTACAAGTGGCAACGGTTTCGGTATTTTATCGACAAGGGAATACAGTTTCTCAATCAGTTCTTCCGGATTCTTCTTCTCTGGTGGAGAAGTAAGTGGAAGTACTTGTTTGTTACTCAAATAACCGCTGGTGTCAGTATCCAATCCTACTTCGGAGTGTAAAGCAGGAGGACTGACTAGGATTGCTGGATCTACCGGTAGAGGCGATGGTTGTTCATCTTCTCCGGTTAAGGAATCCACATCAAAAGTATTGAACGGCGTTAAAGTGAGTCGCTTTTTACTTGAATCGCGCACCCCCAAGTCTGTTAATGGCTGCTGAAATATAGTTTTGACATGAGGTTTGGGTTTGGCGGGCTTCTTGGCGTGGATTCTGCGCACAAATCGCGGTGGAGTTGAGGATCTTCTCCCTCTTTCTAAACTGTCGTCGCTGAATTCATTCTCAGAGTCATCTACGGGGTATCTTTCCCGCAGGACTGGTGGCAGGTCCTTGACAGGAATCAGGTCGGTGGAGCTATCCTCGTCGTCTTCGGTAGTTGTGTTTGCGTGACGCGCTTCGATTTGCTCCAGGACGGTACTACTTGGCGTTCTGCTGGTAATAACCCGGGGATATGGAGAACAAAGGGATCGAGTAATGTTTTTTTCTCAGCTTGTAGTGTTTGAACGGTACGTGCTGTACTTACCTTGAGTTTAGTAACCATGGAGTTGTTTGGACAGCTGCGTCGTTACACAAAGAGCGTTGCTCCTCTTGCTAAAATAAGAAACGCAAGTAATCAGACTCCCACTTGCGAATTTGGGATTTGAAAAGAACAATCCGTGATTCAATACCATTAAGAGTTTATTCGACCGCCATTTTTGAAGCCAATCTTCGGTCAATTCTTGCACTTTGCTTTCGTTGGACTTTACTAGATCAGCTAGACCAGGACTGCAATTAGTGGAAGCCGTTTGATTAGCCTGTTCAAAGAAGAGTAAGCTTGGATATAGTTCGCTCAGAATTAACTCTTTGATGGAGCAGAAGAAAGTACCAACCATGCTAATCGAAGACAGGATTCCTCTGAGTCTGCTAACTTCCTCTCTGAGGTGCCGAATCAGTTTGACTCCTGCTTCCTCGTTGACGTTGGGTTTGTTGACGACGCGTTTGGCGCGCTGCGCGAAGCGCAGCGTACTTAGAGTCTCGTGGTAGCATACGTCACTTGGCGATACCACTTTCAAAAGCGCCGGGTATTTGTGAATAGAAAAGTTGTATTCAACAAAATAACGTTACGTTGTAATGTGAAATATGTCGGCAATACCTGCAATCATAAATGTCTTTGCATTTCCTCCGAGGGAATCCTTCAGAATCCAAGTGAGTACCGAATCACGGTATGGTATAAACGGTATCCTTTTGCGTTTTGTCGGTGTGCCGTACTGCGGGGTGTTATTCCCCGAGTTGCTACTGGTACTTGTTGAGATACTGAAGCAGGACCCGGGATACCGAGAAGGTGCAGAAGCTCCACTCTCAGCTAAAGTACTTAGAGGCAATTTAATCATCTTAAAATCGACCTTGTGTTTACAAAAACATTGCATACCTAGGGCATTAATGACGTTACCAAGACAAGCTAATGACTTGTTGATGTTTGCACCTTCCTTGAGACGAACTCTGCTTACCTCACGACAGGCTCTTTCACTGGAAAAAGTTGGAAAGAAAGTTATAGCTTCTACCAACTCGCTTAGCAACTATATCTTACAATCTGTATGGCAACAGTATTGATCGTCTTCAACGCTGCAAGCCTATGGCGAGTTTAAGTAAAGTAAAGGAAACTAGCACTTACCTTCCAGCCAGGTCCACCAGATGAAGTTTGGCCGTGGTTTCACTAGGAAACTCGCTATCTAACTTGGCAGCTGTGCAGCTGATGGTAAACACCGCGTGCGATCTGCTGCTGTCGCTGTTGGTGTGCGTCGACGCCGATACGCGGCGCTCCATGCCGCGGTACAGAAGCGAGAGGGCGCTGGTGGAATCACTCACCACGTGGCGGCTCAGATCTAGTAAACATAAACAAGTTATCGCGCCAGGGCATTCTTGTGTTGATGGAATAGTTTACCTTGAACGTATGGACCAAGCACTGGGTGTTCTCTTACTCGAAGATCGACCGACGAGGCTCTTTTCGATCTCTGCTGAGTAGATTTTAAGAGATCGCGAACTTTTTCGTTGTAAATCTCCATGTAACTGGAACGAAGAATTGTAACGCAAACAAGGAATCAAATAACAGGAATACAATCAATTTGAATGTATGTGAATTTACTAATTGCTAATACTAATCTTACATATCCTATGTTTGTGATATGGGCAAGATGCCGTGTTTTCATACCTGACGTCGATCTTGAATGTTACTTTCCCATTCAAGGAAGCCTCGGATATCTTCTGGAAGAGGCCCGTACACAGTCGCGGTATTAAACCTGCATCCGTCTAATGGTCAAACAAAAACAAATGAAGAAGATCTGCATAGTATATATTACTATTGTTTTACACATACATACATATTGTTATAATGCATGTCTATAACTCTACAGATAGATTTTATAAAAAATATGTTTACTTGTAAAATTACCGCCCAGTTTTTGGACAGTACATAAAGAAAGCTGGAAACGTTGATAATTCAGTATTCTTGAGCATGTGTACAACCAGTTTTAAATATCCTCTGGTAGCTCAGTTGGTAGAGCGGTGGACTGTAGAAAACTGAACGATATCCATAGGTCGCTGGTTCAAATCCGGCCCGGAGGAAAATTTTTTTTTCTCTTTGATACACACTCATACATCAATTCCATCATCTCTTTACCCACATACTTTAATTATAATCATTTCTTATAACGATATCATTTGAATTAAGTTGTAACTTGCATTCTACGAGTACGATATAGGTTTAGCCAACTGATCATTTGTTCCACATTCGAAGGTCAGTTTTTTCTTCAACAAAAACGGATATAGGTCAGCAGCTATGAGGGTATTATAATGTACTTGCCTCAGTTCCGACCATGGTATAGGTTTTGCCAGCGCCGCTCTGTCCGTAAGCCAAAACGCAGGCATTGTATCCTTCAAACAGAGAATCCAGCACACGCTCACCAATATCTCGGTAAATCTGCGGAATTCATTTGAATTGCCCATAAGAAATACAGACAAGTGAAGAAGACATCTGCAAGCGACTGGACGGTTAACAGCGTTGCCAGTAAGTTGGGCGCGAGCCCAGATTATTGGAAAGAGATTCGAATGATTAATGCGGGGTTGCTGTGGAAACATCGCATATCATAAAGACAACAAAGCCAAGAAACCGGATCATTCTCCTCCTTGTTAGTCCGAACTATAAATTCGGGGGTAAAAATACGAAGCGAAGGTGTTAACCTGTTCTTGATTTGAATTTCTCGATAGCGCGCCCGAGTAGCAGTAATCGAACTGAAACTGTTTGACTCGTTCCTGCACATGAGCAAAATTGCTTTGATGAAAGATAACTTAAGTGTGCTATTGGCAATGTAAAATTACCCGCGGATGCTTCAGGACTACAGTTTCATTCTCCAACCTCAGTGTAACGACGTCGCGGCGCTGCATCTCCCTGCAAGTTTCATTGGAAGCGTTAAATTTGTCAACTCCCACAAAGTCCGTGGCATGTTTCACAAAGAATAAAAATAAATTCCTGAGAAAGAATTCCTGTCTGCGTAAATATTTGGATCTATGGGTAAATGGACGAGGAGAGAGAGAGAGGGACCAAACTTTTGAGGCGGTACTAAATTTAGAAACACCACCTCCAAAGTCGGCTGTAAAAACTGCGTCATTTTGACAATTGTCTAGCTTTATTTGGCACACCTGAAAAGCTGTCTTGGCCAAATACACCACCCAGCATAGTGTCGATGGAAACTTGTGATAAACAAACCAGAAAAAATCGAGGAGGAAAACTGATGATTGGATTTTTCTTACCTGGAAGTCAGCGGACGCACTCGAAGCGCCACTGTGATATTCGCCATGTTTTGCCCAGTGAAACCGAATTCTAACTGTTTCAACTTTTAACGCCGAATCAGAGTTGAAACCAATAGAATGTGGAATCTTTCAAAAGGGGTCCGGTCGCTTGTCGGCGAGGGCACTGAATGATTTGCGTGTATTTTTGTATCTTCCCCCGCCTGCCGTGCGTCTGCAGCGCACATGGTGTGGAGGATAAATGTCTCGTTTGGTTCTTTACTGCTAGTTCATCAATTGAAACTCTACTTTGGCGAAATGCCAATCAAAAAATACACTTTGGCATCAACTGAATCAATGGCATCTGTGATGTTTCAATCTTTCCATCTAATTGACTGACAACAAGATGTCATTCCCAAAGAATCGGAACATTAGTAAAACGCCATCTAGCGGGAATAAGTGGAACTATTTCAAATAATTTTGTGAAATCGCCTTACGGTTTGAGATCACGTATACAGCGGGAAATATAAATATTACATTTTACGCAATTACCCTAAATAATCCGAATTAAGATGTATGATTACTACTTGAAAAATCAAGGGATAAAATTAATTGAAAAAACGCCCCGAATATTGGGCAGTAAC
>JAIQCU010001936.1:0-14735 GCA_022114935.1 Leptestheria dahalacensis
AGATGCTTATTTTCGAAGCAGAGTGGCACTTGTAATCAGTTTTGGTCATAACAAGGTTAGTTAGTCATCGTGTAGCCATACCGGAGCAGGCAATATCGTCAAGCAAACGAATAAGGCCGCGCGCCGCTAAAGCATTCTTCGCATAAAGCGATGTTCCAGCAGAACTTCAAAGATGATGTTCAGCCTCTTTGATGTGCTGCTCTATGCTTTTCAAGCAAAATGTATGAATCTGAAAAGGGTAATTCTCAGTCAACGTTAGCAATATGCTTATTAAAAATGATGTGCAGATATTAATATGCGGCAGGTCTGTTTTAGTTAAGGGGAAACTTTAAAGTTGTTTGAATTCTGCAGTCGAGTGAATGGTAGTAGTAGGAGAAGAAAGATGTGGATACATAGATGAATACGTTGATACATAGATGGATGGATAGATGGATGGATAAAGAGATGGAAGGTTTGATTGTTAGGTAGATAGATAGATGGATACAGACAGACAGATAGATAGAAAGGAAGATATATAGGTACATAGGTATATACATAGATAGATAGACAGATAGATAGACAGATGATAGACAGATAGATAGACAGATAGACAGACAGATGATAGACAGATAGATAGAAAGACAAACAAAAAGATAGATAGATGGTTACATGAACAGATCACCAGATGTCATATTTACATGGATAGATAGACACATAGATAGANTGGATAGATAGGTAGATGGATAGATAGACAGATAGACAGACAGCTGGATAGATAGACAGATAGACAGACAGCTGGATGTATAAACAGACAGACAGATAGATAGATAGATAGACAAAACGACAGACAGAAAGAAAGATAGGTGGATACATGAATAGATCAACAGACGACATATTTACATGGACAGATAGAACCATGGACAGATAGACAAGTTGGTAGACAGATGGGTATATAGATAGATAGACAGATAGATAGATAGATAGTTGTGAAACGTAGTTTGCCCAAGGGTCATGCTTGAGTCTTGTCCTCGAGACTTGGGGTTCCAAAGATTGGCTACGCGCTCGTAATCTATGACGCTGCTGTGCCAATAGACTTAGAAAGTTCCTTATTGACATTGCACCACGTTCGTTGGACTCGTGTAACTTGACAAAGAACCTGCTTTCGCATTCTACCACCAGCACCTTGATTAACTTATCTTTCTCCCTGGCCTCTCCACCCTGTTCTCTCACAAATAACGTCTTCCCAAACAAGCGGCTCACCAATCCTCGCCGCTAATGAGACCGCAAATATAACTTGATCCTGAAACATGAATCATTTGATCGATTTAAAATTAAACTGTACACGGGCTAACAGCATAATTATTATCGCCACTAAATGTTTATCGTTTAAAATTAATTGCATATTCATCTCAGTGTTCATCTTATCAATCATCAAAGTTGGCTATTAGATTAATTAGCAAGTTATAATTAGCCAAACTAAAGAGGCTAATTACCGGCAATAGGATCGATTAAACTAGTCTGCAAGCTGACTGAACCTAGGGGATAGCAAGCAACTAGTGAGAATACTACTCGCTGCTAACCATAGCACCGAATCTGAACTGCTGTGTTATTCAACGGACAATCGAAGGTTCACATTTCGACATAGATACTAGTCAACCTGTCAACTATCTTTTACTAGCTGGAACTATCATAAAGTAGTTATTTTAAACGTATTCTGACCTCTACTGAAATGCTGGGATTTTAGCTTTTACAGCCCAGTTTTTGCTAGAGAACTTGGAATCTTGGTAGAGCAGCTGATGGGATAAAGTATTTAGAAAGGGAAAGTAGCGACTGAGAGAGGATCTTAAGGATTGTGTGGAAGCGTATGTCTTTGACGTAGTGCGTATCTATGGAAACTCGTCCCGGACGTCACTGAAGGAATTCCCAGCGGGGGTTTCTTTGCGAGGCGCCAACTGCTAATTTCCAACGAACCGACTTTCAAATGCTGTCGCTTAACTAAACGCCTCTTTTGTAGTAAATAGCTGCTCAACGCACGGCTGCCCCGCCGCAAAATGTTAAAAGGTGGAGAAAGTGGTAGTAGGTAGATAGATATTGACGTAAAGAGTGAGAATATCAATTAAACAAGTAACACAATAAGTAAATAAATGCTATGTATGTTAATAATGCAGTAGATACATTATGACAGAGAGAGAGAGATGGACTAAATGTATAGGTAGATGTAGTTTTAAAAGAGAGGGATTGACAGATAGGATAGATAAATAGATAGGTGATAGAGAAATAATTAGATAGATAGATGGATTAGGTTGATAAAGACGGATAGTTTTTGTTAGTTCATTGGTTAGACAGATGAGTATAGGTAGATAGGAAGATGAAAGAAACTGAGATATAGAAAAGTAGTTTTAAACGAAGAATAATAAGGATAGATAGATAGATAGATAGAAAAACAGACGGATGGACGAATAGGGTTAGGTTGAAGGCCTGATAGCTTAAACAGATAGGATAAAATATGTACAAATATACAGTTATGTATAGATCGATAAACAGATGGATATACTGACAGATAGATAGAAAGAGTAGAAAGATAGGTAGAAAGTTTGACAGATTGATAGACAGATAGATATATAGACAGACAGACAGACAGATAGATAGATAGATAGGTAGATAGATAGATAGATAGATATACAGGTAAGATAGGTAGAAAGGTAGATAGACAGATAAACAGATACATAGGTAGATAGATAGATAGACAGACAGACACAGAGACAGTTAGAGAGATGGACAGGTACGATAGATAAATAGTTTGATAGATAACTAGTGAGACAGATAGAGAGATCGATAGACCGGTAGACAAATAGATAAGTAGATAGGCAGGTAGTTACATAGATAGATAACTAGGACCAACTGAGTAGCCAAATATGCAGACATGTTTAAATTGTGTTTTGACATGTTTGACATGTTTGTAAATGTTGTTCAGACATGTTTATATTGTGTATAGCGTCAAGAGATTAGTAACACTTGGGCAGAAATAGATCGATAGATAGATGCACTTAATAAAAACGACAGGTGGACAGATACTAGTATAGTTGACATGTAGATAGATCAGCAGGTAGAGAGATAGTTTGTAGTTAGACACAGAAAGAGTGAAGCTTTTACCACAAAGATTCCCGATTCAGTAGTTCAAATCACAACTCGGGTAACTACAAAACGTAATGCCATTAAGTTCAAGATCAACAAAAGGTTAAATCAACAACTTTTCATCAACGATACTAATTAGCCTTCTGACTAATACCCAAATACGATCAAATAAAACCCTCTGACTGTAATTAATTCTTACCTAATTTAACTGACTTATAGATGCACGTCTAATCAAGTATCACATATGCGTTCTACGCGTTTCCTCATATGACTTTCACTTGAAGACGACTGCAATCAAGTGCAAAGTTTACAAGTTCTCCACGCCAGGGAAAAAAACAACAAACTCTGCGGCTGGTGCAATGTGCAGCCCATTAAGGTTTGCGGCAGCACTAAACCTGCTCAGGGGGGGTTCACAACTGCATCAGAATTCAGTATGTTGACTTACAGGCTCAGCTTCAGTGGTCATAATCACTTAATACATCGAATATTATCTTATACACTTTAATGTAATATGTAAACAATATAACGTATTCTCAACAATGGAATAATTGAAGCTCCTGCACCTTCCCTTTTTGGTCCTTTTTTTTAAAAAAAAGAAGAAGAAAAGTTTAAAGGTATTCTTTGCCGTGTTGTTGTGAAAACAGTAGGACACGCATGAGAGCGTGTTGCACCAAAATAGCACCAAGCCTGGCCACGAAAGAAAGAGCAACTGGGAGACCATCTGCCATTCGCAAAAGTCCCCCGTCGCTGTTCTTCGGCTTTAGTAGGGGATCTAGAACAGTGCGCTTTTTGTATGACGTTAATTGTGACGTCCTGGCTGCTGAGATTCACACGAACACAGAAAAGGAAAGAGAAGAATCTCGCGGTCAAGAAGAAACTTTTGTCGAAGGACACGCAATTAGTAGGTGACACGGAAGTACGACACAGCGAACTTGATTTGGTTGTTTGCTCTTAACTGAAATATATACGGATATAGGCAACAGATATATAGATAGACAGACAGATAATTGATAGATGGAATAGGTAGACAGGTAAATAGATCTAAATATGTATAGGGAGTTTGGCAAACAGATAGATAGATAGATAAATAAGAGATAGGTAGACAGTAGAGTAGGTTTTTTCTCTCTTAACTGAAATATATACGGATATAGGCAAACAGATAGATAGATAGATAGATAAGAGTTAGGTAGACAGTAGACCGATAGCTACATAGACAGATAGATAGGTCGATAGGCAGATAAGGAGATAGAGGGATAGATAAGTAGATAGCTAGATAGATAGGTAGATAGATAGATGGATAAATGGGTAGATTGAAAGATAGGCGAATGGAGAGGTAGATAGACAGATTGGTAGGTAGACTGATAAATATATAGGTAGATAAACAGAAGGATAGATTAATAAGTAGATGGACAGATATATAGACAGGTGGATAGATAGATAGACAAATAGATAGGTAGATAGGAAGACATAGGTAGACAAATCAATAGGTAAACATTTGTGAACTTTTGTAAAACTGAATATTCGATGAATTATGAGAATAAACTGTTCGAGCAGATGCTCAGTAGTGAACACCTAGTCACTTTTCTAAACGTGAATCTGAACATTTATTAAATAGCGAAAAGGTTTTAACACGAAAGTGAGATGCGTGCCATTTCTTAACCAGAAATTTCTTAGCAACAGTTAATTTGAATAGTTATAATCTGAATGAGAAAGCAGGGCTGTGTAATTAAGAGGTACTTCTTTTTTATTGTTTTTAAGATTGATCAACGTCAAAGTTAAAATCGATTGTAACAAAGAAGACAGCGACTTGAACACAGTAACAAAAAAAGCCGATTCGGTTGTTTTTATCCCCTCCACTTCCCCATTGTGAACGCTATGACGTCAAGGATGTCCTGCACTGTGAAGAGGGGAGCGTCCACCTAAGGAAACAATGGGCGCGCGAGTAGTAAGTGACACGCCGTTACTGATGTCAATAGGCAAAGTCGTCTGAATAATTCACGTGGGTTAGTTCTATCCAAGCCGGTGGGCCAGATTGGTGCAGGCCAGTAGCTCTCGGTCATCAAGGGTGCAGTTCACTCGCTATAAAAATGAACGAGAGGGCCGAGGGGTTGGCAACTCCACGGAAAAGTGTCCGAGCGAACCCCTCGGAGAGGGCGAAAGGAACTCGATTCGTCACGCCAGTCACGTTGTTCCACTTGTGAGCTCTCGCGTAAATATTATATCGCCAACAGTTTTATCGTCTCCCCTATCTGAGTCGGATAGTTGTTCACTTAATTAGATGCCCATTTTCAGCCATGACTTGTCAAACTTGACTCAAATATATTTCTTTATAAACGCGGATCCGTGGCTACCCCAAGGATCGAACCCATAACCACAGGGAATTTGATTAAGATCATAAAAATTAAATATGATTACAACTTGAGTATTGTGATTGTGATGTAAAAACTGATGTGGCTATTCGACATCCTCAGTTTCCGAGTAATATGTTAAGTATCGATTCCTTAACATATCGATAACTATTCAAATATCAATAATGATTAAGGATATTGAATAAGAGTTAACTAATAGTTAAGTATCGATAATTTGGATTGAGATATAGTAATATGTGATTTCGACTAGGATTACCTGTTCGGCGCTTAGAAAATAGAAAGTTAAAAGAATGTAGAAGGCCGTCGTTTCGGATTTGAGTTATCGACTGGCCATTTCTATAGAGAAATATACGACAGCCCTGGGGAAGGTAAGGTCACCTATGAACAAAACGAAGTCTATATTTCACAATAATACATCGACTAAATGGAGGGCATTCTCAGCTACTCAGCGAGATTGTACTCCTTGGATATCGGGCCAAGTCGAACGCAGGATACCTCTCTGGAGGACTGATTTGATTGCAGGTCCCTTTGGGGTTCGAGAATGATTATTTTTATTCTATTCTGCTAGTTTAGAGAAATGGAAATTTAGGTGAAATAGAATAGGTTTCGGTCTCCTGTATTGGATATATATGATAATTAGTTTGAATGGAAGGGTGTTCAGTCTGATTAAAGAACCGTAGATAGATATCTGGGTTGGTTAACAGGCAGACATAAGAGACCGATGGACAGGTAAATAGATAGACCGATAGACAAGTAGATGGATTGATAGATAGATAAATAGATTGGTGGATAGGTAGACAGATAGGTAGATGGATAGATAAATGGACAAGAGGATGGATGGATAAGGGATAGGTAGGTAGATAGATCGGTGATAGGTAGATAGATGGATAGATAGATAGATAGATAGAGATAGATAGACGACAGGATGGACGGATAAGGTAGGTAGATAGTTAGATCGGATAGGTAAATAGATAGATGGATTGGTGGATAGGTAGGTAGACAGACAGTAGATGGATAGATAGATAGATGGATGGATAGATAGATAGATAGATAGATAGACAAAAGGATGGATGGATAAGGTAGGTAGATAGATAGATCGGTGGAGAGGTAGATAGATGGATAGATATGTGGATAGCTAGTTTGGTAGTTAGCCAGGTAGATAAACACTGCAGATGAAAAAGTAGACAGATGGATAGATGGATAGATAAATAGTTGGACAGAGAGATTTAGATGGATAAGTATATAGATCCTTGATGATAAACAGTTAGGGGGATAGAAAGATAGATGGCTAGATTTTGGATAGTTAGGTTGATAAGACAGCTAGGTAAACAGATATTCATTGCCGTGGGCGGATACATCGATGGACGGCAAGACTGATATATAGATAGATAGATAGTTAGATAAATTCGTAGACAGATAGATACACAGACAGATCAGAGGTAGATTGACATACGGATAGATTAGTAAATAACTAGATAGACAAAGTTAGATGGACATGGATGGATACACAGATGGATAGGTTGATTGATCGATGGATACATAGATAGAGTCACAGATAGGTAGATAGATAGATACAGATAAACAGACAGGTACATGGTAGATTGACCGACGGATAGATTGGCACATATGGAGATAGACAGATAGACAGATAGACAAAGCTAGATAAGCTCTATAGATTGATGGATTGATGGGTTAACAAGTAGGTAGAGAGACAAACAGACAGACAAATAGACAAATAGATAGATAGCTGGCTAGATGCATAGATAGACCGATCGATAGATAGGTAGGTAGACAGACACAAGATGTCTAAATAGAAGTGTCCGAGCAAAAACCGGAGGCCACCGTGAAAGTTGAACAAAGACATAAACCCAGAGACTTTAATTAAAGTGGGGGGTGGCACTTTGGTCGGGTCGTTGGCACCAGTTCTTCGATGCGTTATAAAAAGAAGCGCCAGGGAAAAAAGGTTCTCCTCAAGGGGGATGTTAACAGAGGCAGGGCGCAGGGAAAGAGGGGAAATAGGGGAAAGCAAAAAGAGGGACAAACTACTGTCCAACTCCAAGACTTCTTTAGAGCAGATTTGAGAGCAGAAAACGACATGGGAAGTTTTACTTTGACCTTTTTTCCCCTCTGGTAGAGAGTAGGACATTTGCCAATCAGGGCAACAACGTTTATGGTAATCCTGGAACACATTGTCCAGTTCTGACATGTTATCCAGTAAAGAACTGGAAATTAGGAAGGAGACTTAATTTACAATTCTTTTTACTGGAGCTGGAACGTTCCAGCCAAATCCTTGACATACTGATTATAACATGTCAATTGCATGACAATTAAATGGTAATAAAAATAACGTCACCTTTTACAACATTTCCGTAGACAGATAGGTGAACAAGCTGATAGATAGATTGATATACAAATAGACCGATATACAGATTAATCGATAGATAGGTAGATAGGTAGACAGATAGACAGACAGATAGATAGATGGGTAGACAGACAGATAGATAGATGGATTAATAGATAGATAGGTAGATAGACATAGATAGATAGATGGATCAATAGATAGATTTGGTAGACAGACACATGAATATGGATAGATAGATCGATAAGTAGACAGATAGTTAGACAGAGTAGATAGACACATGAATATGATCAATAGATATATAGGTAGATAGACATAGATAGATAGATGGATCAATAGATAGGTTTGGTAGATAGACACATGAGTATGGATAGATAGATCGATAAGTAGACAGATAGTTAGACAGAGTAGATAGACACATGAATATGGATCAATAGATATATAGGTAGATAGACATAGATAGATAGATGGATCAATAGATAGATTTGGTAGATAGACACATGAGTATGGATAGATAGATCGATAACTAGACAGATAGTTAGACAGAGTAGATAGACACATGAATTGGATCAATAGATATATAGGTACATAGATAGATAGATGGATCAATAGATAGGTTTGGTACATAGACACATGAATGTGGATAGATAGATAGATCCATAAACAGATAGATCGACAAGTAGACAGATAGATAGACAGACAGATCCATAGCACCCTAATTATAAATTCTTACCTGTGGGTTACTAATTCAATTCAAATTTTCCTTCCCAATATTGAATCATAACTCTTTTTATTATAAAAAAAATGCGTGGCTAGCATTCACCGAGTATTGCTGATTGGAATGCTTTGTATGACTGCGGAGGAAGAAGGCAAGAATTTACATCGTGTCTCCTTCTGTAAAGAATCTTTGTGCATGCTCGATGATGATTTCGACCGAAGAAGGGGGGAGTCTCAAGAGGTTGAACCAATACAAAAGGAAGGACGGTGGAGTATTCTTCCTCTGTTTCTGATAAAATCGACCGGGTAGAAAGAGCCTCGTTAAAATTGTTCTCCGCAGCGGATATTATTATCCTCCCCCCATCCTACCCCGCGGACCACAATCCTATCGCACCCTCCACCCTGCCCCTTATATATATCTCCTTCAGTGATCATTTTCATGCTTACCGTGCATGAACAAACACATACCAAAGCCGAGTGATATAGTCTCATGTCACCAAATCACTTGACCAGTCACCCAATAAGATCAGAGGTTTACAATCAAGTTAAATCGATCTCCGCTTTTGCAATTAAGTTAAAATGCCCTTGTTATCTCAACGTAACGATCGACAGAATGCATCGGAAACAAGCTTGCCCCCTCCCCCTCCCCCATCTTGTTACAGTCGTACCCTTCTCTCGAATACAAACAGGTGATTCTTTTATTTAACAAACGAGTAAAAAACGCCCAAGTTTTCGGGCAGTGTCTCACTGCTGAAAAGAAGGATCGCTATAATATGTAAAACACGATGGGAAAAGGAGTTTTGATTAAAAATCCTGAGCGTGAAGGAAGACGTGTCATTAACCTGAAAAAGTGTTTTATTTTTTCTCCCCCGGGTTTCCAGCTGATGACTAATAGAAGCCTTGGTGTACAGACTTGGACCGTTTAATATTACGCAGCCATGATGAATAACTCAGTGGCATGCGACTTTGCGCAGTTCATAATGAACAGCTAAAAAGCGTGTTAACTCTTAATATACGTTACAGAGTTAGGTACGTAGATAACCGGGTTGCCCCCTCCCCCCCGCACATAATGGTCTGTTGACTTGAGTACCAAAAGGGGTCGTCTTTGTTGTGAATTGATGGCGACAGTTCACGTAACGATTACATGACTATCATTAAAAGTAGATCGATATACTAGCCCCTTTCTATCTTGTCATTAAAGCTATGCAATCATTACTATACATTGAAATTTCTGTTGTGCAGGAAACCAAAGCGGGGATTGCATGCACAATCATGCAGCCGAGGATTTCATCACTGCTCGCCGAGCCGGAAATCGACGCATAACCAAGAGAATCCATGCTCTCACGACTGAGCAGATCCACACTAGTCCTTGTCCGGTAATGCGCCAGCTTTTCCCCCATTCCCTTTAAAGCGATGTTCTAAGTCCCTGAAAGGCTGGAAAGCAGAGTTTCTCGAGCGTTTTACTTCGATTCGCTTCCTACATCCAAGAAAGGACAGTGTTTTAAGCGAGTGCACTGTGTCTTCTTTAGTTTAAAACTGTGTTTTATCGACGTCACAAACACAAGGTTGAAGTGTCAACGAAACTTTGAAACGCCCAATGGTTTCGGCCCAGGTACGGTTAGCCCTGCAGGCCATGCGCTACTACCGCCTGTGGATCTACGCTTCCAACGCAGTACTTATATTCAGTGTGGTTGTCTTCGTGTGCGTTGCTGCGTCGCTGCTATCGGATCCTCGGAGGGCCATCATCACCCCGTCGACGGTCAGTCTGCACCAGCCGAGTCTCATCTATGCGTACACGGCGCTCCTGGTCCAAGGCGGCCTGCTCCCCGTCGTCGGCTGCGTCGGGGCCCTGAGACTCAGCGAGCGGCTCCTGCACAGCTACTGGGTGATCCTGCTCGTTCTGCTGGGAGGTGATCTCTTCATGGGCCTTATCTGGATCTTTCGTTTTCAGAAACTGTTGACGGGACTCATCCCTGACCTCAAAGTGCGGCTAGCCACCGACTACGGCCGAGATCAGGACTTCAGTTTAGCCTGGGATTTCGTCCAGAGAGTCGGCCACTGCTGTGGGGCTGAATCACCGGCCGATTTCAACAACAGTCTCTGGGCCCAGGATCTGAGTTCGCAGGAACCCGTGTGGAACCCGATAAGCCAGAGGGTACCGGTGCCTAACTCTTGCTGCAAAGTGCTTTCCTTGCCCCAAGCTCACTGGATCAAGTCAGTGAAAGAGGTTCCACCGGGCCGGAAGGAGGTTTACGGTACCGGCAAATATAACCGGCAGCAGCTGCGGGAGTACAGCGACCGATTCAACGAGCGCTTCCTGGTTTTCACTTCGAGTGCAGCTCCTCATCGCGTCAATCCTTCCAGAGCAAGTCCCGTTCACTTCCTTAGCGACCGACTGTTCGATGAGGAGACAAACACCGTCCAGCTTTTAGTACCTCCGCTGGAGATGAACGGCAGCGCCTGCTGGAGGGTCTGGCCCTCGTCTTCGAGCGATGTTTACGAGAGCAGCTGCGGGGATTTCATTCTCAACTGGGTTCACGGTACGGCCGATATCCTCTTTGTTCTCGGCTACTGCGTGCTGACTTTCGTCAAGTTCTGCTTCGCGGCTATCCTGCGTTACGAGCTGCGCGAGATGGTCCAAAAGATCAAGATCCTCCGCGGCGAGATTGCTGCACCGTTCCAGGAACTCACCAACATCCTGGCCATGACAGCCAGCAATCTGAGCCACAACAACACCCAGATCACCCACACGCCACCCACGGTAGTCGCCGTCGAAGAGGAGTCACCCACCGTGTCGGCTACCGATCAGACCAATACCAATTCTCCCATCAATGCCAACTTTCCAGGATCGTCGCCGATGTACTTATCGGTCAACGGCGATCTGGCCTTGGATTACGGGGAAACAGTCGATTCCCTGGATGAACGCTCTTCCCTGCTGGGCAGCAAAGGACATCTTCGGTATCAGCAGAACCCGACACCCAGTCCTAGTTGCAATTTCCCGCCATTTCCCGAGCTGGCCGATTCTAATTACAGTGACGCTATCAGCAAGGAATGGGGCCGGAGTAACGACAGCCGTTTTACCGCTACTCGCACCAATGGAAACAATAACGAGTACCACGAATTGCGAGAAATCAAACAGACGCAGATCTAACTGCCAAGGATCGCGCTCTGTAATCTGCCTAATCTACGCGCCAGTTCTTTTTGAAAAAAAATTCCGTAAAAACAAAATGGCGTCAACCCGAAAGTTATAAAAAACCCCTTGCAGATGCCCCGAACAGAAAGTGCGAAATTCCTGCGCAGTATATAGTCAGCCACAGTTGTGTACATAGCAAGTAAAAAAAAAAATAAAAAAAAAAATAAAAAAGAAAACTTACTCGTAAACAGAGCAAACACTGAGTGTGTCGCTGCAAATGCCACTTTTATCTGTTGTGTACGTGTCTTGATATGTGCGCGCCAGTCTCTTGTACTTGATACCGTATAATCATCATTCAATACAGATGGTCTGAATCTGAGAGGGATTTACTCGAGACAGATTCTAAACGACCTTCTTAACTTTGAGCAGCAGTAACAAGCCCCGCAGTGCGCAAAACTTTGCCCACAAACAAAGACCACGCCTCCAGGTTTTCCAAACACAGAGAGATTCAGCGATCTGTAAACCATATCCATCTCACAAAAGCATATCCAAGTTAAATTAGTTTTAAGTTAATTAAAGTTACTCAAGGTTTCAACTCCGACCACGAATACAATAAGGAGGCCCGGGCTATATATTGCAAGCTGCATAAAAAAGTGGTCCGGCGGACTGAAATTTACGACGATCCGCTTGCTTCCCAATCACCATGTATGTAATTAAGTTGAAGTATATTAAACTTGATCGAGGTTTTATTAAGGTTTTAACTTATTAACACAACTATAGACCGACTGAGGAAGAATATAGACACACACGGAGTTCCCAAGGGGGTGGGGGGGACCTGTATTCCTGAGCATCTGTGGTTAAAGAATTGGTCCGGCGGACTAAAATTTGCGGCGGCGGTCGGCACGCTTGCCAGTCACCATAACTTGGGGTGACTCGATTTTTCGCAGTCGTTAATGTTTCGTAAAACATTCACGGGTAACATGTTTATTCGAGGGCCGCTCTTCTTGCTGGCCGGATAATCGATACGGAAATTTCCGCACGGGCTAGTCTTGTACCTCAACGCCACGTACGCAGTTGCCTCTTTCAAAGCGAACATCGCGCTGTAATGGAACAGCAGCGCCAATGGAAAAACGCTGTCTCAGTTAAATTCTATATCCACCGAGTAAACCTAATAGGAGCGATCGAAAAGTTAATTCCTTTTAAGAATAAAGCAACACTGTTAACGATAGCCGACGACAGGATGAGTAACCAAGGTAGCAGCGCGGACCATTTTTCTCCCCGGTCGAAGGTAAAAAGCTGCTTTATTGGTTCCCTATTATGAGCTGTTCCTGTTCATTTGGCCTATATCCTTCTTCCCTCTAGCGGGGGCCAAATTGACGCTAGGACCAAATTATAAGTACCTTTTGCCCGGCACAAGTTCTCCATCTTCAGACGGAAAAGCTCTGCGGAATTCTTCCGGTAAGATACCAGGACATGGTCGATCAATGACCAGCCTTTGTGGGTACTTTCACTATCAAATGAATGTACTATCTCAATGACCCTCTATCCATTTATCTAATGATCTATCTATCTATCTATCTGCTTGGGGGTTTATCTATTTGTCCTATCTATCTATCCATTTACCTGTCCGACTGTTTTAGCTATCTATATCTATCTATCTGTCTATAGATGTACTTACCTATATCTATCTATCTGTTTAGGTATGTATCTATTGTCTGATCTATCTATCCATTTACCTGTCTGCCTGTCTTAACTATATATATCTATCTATCTATCTATCCATCTATCTGTTTAGGTATGTATCTATTTGTCTTATCTTTCTATCCATTTACCTGTCTGCCTGTCTTAACTATCTATATCTATCTATCTGTCTATAGATGTACTAAACCTATATCTATGTGTCTGTCTATCTATCTGTCATCTATCTATTTAGGTATGTATACGTTTGTCTTATCTATCTATCCATTTACCTGTCTGCTTGTCTAACTACCTAATCTATCTATCTGTTTATGTATTATCTATTTGTCTATCCATCTATCCATTTACCTGTTTGCCTGTCTGTCTATATCTATCTTTCTATAGATGTACCTACCTATCGATCTATTTTTCTATCTATCCGTCAATATATCTAAATATCTAGCTGTCTATCTATCTATCTGTATATCTACCCACTCTATCTACCTAAATCTGCCTGCCTTTCTAACTATCTATCCACTTGCCTGTCTATCTACTAACTACCTAGCTCCCTGTCTAGCTACCCATCTACGTTTCGAACTACCTATCTACCTACCTACCTATTTATCTGTCTAACCACCTATCTATCCATCAGTCTACCTACCCACTCTGTTATCTATCTACATCTGCCTTCCCGTCTATCTATCTATCTATCCAGTTAGCTATCTACATACCTATATATCATCCTTATCCACCTGTCTGTTTGTCTGTCTATCCATAACTATCCACCTTATCTGTATATCTATTCCATCTACACATCTATCTATTTACCTATTCTATATGCACATTAAACTACAACCTATCCCGCTTACAAATCAACCATCTGTCCATCCGTCTTCCCGTTTTTCATTTCAAAAAGAGATAGACCCAGAATTCAACTTTGATTGATTTATTCAATAAACCACATTGGGGCAGAACACAAAAAAAATCTCCAAAAAAAACAACAACAACAGACTGCAGTATACAGCGAGAGATGGGCGAAAGCAAATAAATACTCAGTTCTGCATAATTCTGTAAGCGATATACGAAACAGCTCGGAAAAGCGGCAGTTACTTCTTGTTCGAAACACCCCCAACTCAATTTCACCTTCAAAATAAAAACGAGGAAAAAAAAACGGAGTGAAAAGAGAGGAGGTACCGTCAAGACACACAGCGGAGGGGAAAAATTACAAATCAACACTAAATAACCTTGTTCACCGTCGTCATGGAGACACAATAAGCAAAGTTGGTTTCCCAGGGAGGGCAAAAGAAGCCCGGGAAAAAAAAACCAACACAACAAACACACAAAGTAGAAAAAAAAGGAAAAAAAA
>JAIQCU010001937.1:3294-14700 GCA_022114935.1 Leptestheria dahalacensis
ATATCGATTACCGGTGCGCTCGTCATCAGTGGACCCTCCCCCCCCCCGACCCCGGGTGAATCAATCAACGAGTGCGTTTGTTGTCACCACACGGTTTCCAGACTCACGTGGGCCCTTTGAGAACGCAACGCTTCAACAGGGACAACATCAAGTGATCGAAGGTAAATGCAACTTGTTTAGTACCAGGTGATGGGCTGTAGGCGTCTACTCACAGTCGATCAGATCCTAAAGGGTGTGTCTGTGTGTGTGTAAGCATAGGAATCACGGATGCAAGGCAGCAGACAGTTTTACCATAACTCGCTCTGTCCATAGTTGAACGGAAACAAACAAGGAGCGATACTGACAGGAAGCTCTACAGTATTTGCTAAATGCTGTGGAGACAGTCGTTTTGCGCAGATTGAACTGATGGAAAACCGAAGAAGAAGGAGGAATTGGACAAAAGGCTCAGCTAATGAAAAAGGACTACTAGGACTGGCGCGGAAGAATTTAGTTTCGGCGATTATCGTTTTTTTTTTTTAATTATTGTCCAGTCCAGGGGGGAACGGGTGTTACTGGTCCAGGCCGCGGCTGCGACGTTTGACGCGAGCGTAGGGACCAATATCAGGATCGGTGACAAAGTCATAAAGTACTTTGACCCACGAGTTATGTTGCGGCAGGTTGTCATAGTACTCGGGTGCGATGGCCTTCACCTTTTTGATAAAAGTTAAGACTTGATTTAACGTGTATAGACCAGGTAGTAAAACGCGTATCTTATCACGAGACTCGCGTGATACCACCGCGGAAGTGATAACCAATATCAGAGGGGGTAAAAAACCAACTTCACGTGGTTCAGTCGACACGTGATACGATAAGCGACACACGAGTTACCCCAATTCAGGGTTCAAACCGTTCATAACCTAATACTGCAATTTAATATCCAACGTAATAAGTTTTCGTAGATTAAAGTTAACCGTACAAGGTAAGAGTTCGGATCCTAATTAACTAGCAGTAATTTTTTAAGGATACTCTCAACAAGCTGAATATTTGATTATACTTGCGGTAGCCGGGAGCCAGGGACGGCGGGGAAATCGTGATGCTCGTTGTGATAACCAACGTTGAAGGTGATCCAGTTCAGCGGTCCATAATAAGAATATGTTTCATAGCCTTTCCGAAACATGTAGTGCTCCGAGATGAAATGCCCGGCCACTGGGTGAACTCCCATGGCTAGTAGAGATCCTCCCAACATGTAGAAAATGGCTTTTCCACCTGTAAAAAACCAAAATTATACAAGTTTTCTTAATAAGGCATGACGTTTCGCAATAGTTAGCGATAGTTTGCCAAATAAATAAGCGGATTTGTGTGAGTTTACCGAAATAGTAGAAGATAACAGCATCAAACGAGAGCTGTAGGATCACGTTGACGACTTCGAGAGGAGTCGGAGCTCGCGGTCTCGTGACGACCGGTCGGAAGGCGTAAAACAGCGGCTGCAGGGAGAGCCACACCAGTTTCCCCAACGTGGTGCAAAACAGTCGCGCCTCGAGCGATGTCGGGATGTCGGCGTCCAGTTTCTCGTCTCCTTGGTATCTGTGGTGCTCCAGGTGGTAACTTTTGAACGACACGGAGAACGGGATTCCGATCGGCAAATTGGCAAACAGTCCGATCAGTCGATTCGCCATGGGTCGGGCGTGACCGAAGGCCAAATTGTGAGATATTTCGTGAATGGCTGTTTCAAAAAAATTTAAAAAAACAAAAATTATCCACGTGAATAATTTAGACCACGGTATTTCTTCGTACCCAACATGAGCGAGTGGTTAATCACGCCTCCGAAACAGTAGGACAGCATGATGACGAGCAGCCAGGGCAGTTGTGACACGACGGGAATCGCGAGTAGCTGGACGCACACCATGCACGTGACTATCCATTTGAATTTGGGGTCATAGCCAAAAAGTTTCTTGATCTGCGGGTACTTCTCTGCAAGTTAGAAAAATGACTCATTGTTACATAAGGGTAATCACAGGGACGTTGTAATTCTGTCGATGTCCGACATAGATAAGCCCCGTTATAATTTTCAGAAAAACTGAATTATACATTGCTAAGACATTTGGAAAAGTGAACACTAACTACGATTACCAAGGTGGAGCCCACACAGTTACTTGTAAACGGCTAAGTGAATATACAAGTCAATGGGTACCTGTCCTCGATCACCTTGGACCAAATAACACGTAACAGAGTAAACAGGTAAACGCCCTAACACTTACGTAAAATTTCCTTTCGACGACTAGCATGAGGCTCTTCCGTGTAGGACCACTCGAAATCTGTACGCGATACGTGCGCTCCCATATCTGCGAGATTTCAACAGTTTGTCAGTCGATAGAAAAGAAAGGGAATCAAACAATATATTAATATAGGCGAACAGAACTAAATGTTGGGCCGTATCTCGATAATGACAGCAGACATCAAAGTCGTACCTGATTGCCCTTAGTGTGCGCTTGTTGACACCTTACCCATTAAATTCGGCCAAGTTAATGAACGTCCGGCATCGATTCACCGGGAAAAGCTCAACTGACAGTCGGGTTTGGTCGCCAACCTGTCGACAGCGCCATCTAGCGGGAAAATTGCAAACTACGTTGTCCATATTCGTTTAAATATGCTTATTTCCTGAATCAACGAACGAACATAAGTTATTTGCTTTTAACAACCTCCTTCATGTGAAGTCTTCTCGTATCAATTGTGAAACATCAACAAACAGATTTTTTTAAGATTCTAATTTGAACGAAGTTATTACTTGAACGTTAATTGAAAAACGAAGGCTTAAAAATTCACGTCACAACATCACTTGGTGAGATCGTAAGACGAGGAGATTGAGTTGAATAAACCATAAACCATAGACTGTTCGGACTGAGAGGCAATGAATGGAGTAGTCGATACAGTTTTTGAACATTGTATTGACCTAACACAGCACCAATCAAGCACACAGTTATTAAAATATGTATCACACATATGAAATTCCTCGACATAGTACCGTACACGTCTGGGTTTTGAAAAGACCATTCAAAAAGCCTTGCCCTCTGTCTCATTCTCTCTTTCATCCATTGGCACATCTTCGTCGATGTTAGCTCTGTCGCACTCGCACTCGTTGTGTACTCGATACATATCCAACACTCGGCAAATCATTTGCAAAATTTGGCAACAACATTGATCTGTGTGAAGATGCTGTAAAGGTTTATAAACAAAAAATCGTGTCATATCAGACAGTTTCAGATTCGCATTTTTACCAATAAGTTTTCTCTGAAGGCGAAGGCGACGGGAAGACTCGAGTGTAATTGACTTTGGCATGCCCGGCAAACACGTGACAACCTTGCCCGACAAGATCCGACGCCCCCATGTTATTTTGGATCATCATGTCGGCCCTTTGACCCCAGTAAGCCTTCTCTGTGACAAAGCAAAACTGTCGACTGCGGAGGGCGCACGTAGGACCGTGTCGACCAACGACGTTGAGGACCTCGACATCAGAACCTTCTTCCAGGTCGGTGATTTTTACGTCGTACTTGGCGATAAAGTGTTCCATAGACTTGCTGCCGCTGCGACTGCGGAAGCTCGGTGTGGACGCTGCCGAACTCAACGTTGAATCTTCTTTCTCCTCACTACTAAAATGGCCAGAGTCCTGCAGATTGAGTCGGTCGAGGGCGGTCAGCAGTTCCTCGGGAACCGGAGGCGACTCGGGCGGAGTCGCGTCAGGACTGCTGGGACCGTCGCACCGAGAAACGGGGATGTCGTCCAGCGCAAACTGGAGTTCCCGTTCCATCTGGCTGTCCATGGAACGCTGTTTCCCCAGCGGCTTGACCGATGCAACGGGTTCTTCTTCGGTGCGGGTCAACTGGACGCACCGGCCGTACAGGGAGTAAGCCGTGCAGTCCGATCCTATAAGACTACCACGAAACCAGGAGCCATCCTTGGGGAAGCACAAATAGGCGTAACCCTCGATGACGCTGTCCTCTTTGTACGGCTCTTCCAGCCGCTGGTTGAAACTACCATATGTGCCGAAACTCTGAGTGCGTCGACGCCATTTTAGGGAAGACATCTAAACGAATAAGAGAATTAGTTTCAGAACAAACAACCAAACATGCATTTTGCAACAGATACGACAGCTGTTCACAACTGCACAGATGACGGAAAATTAACCTACTGTGCAAAACAAGGAGGTAACCGACTTATCACATAATACTTCATCAACTTATTTAATCACCCCGTAATCATTTACTCGTTAATTCTACTAACTGATTTCAAGATAACTACGTGTAATTAAGATTTGTTGATTTCGTGAGGTATTAGTCAAAGATGAGGCATTCGCAGTGTCGAAAAAAGGCCGCAGGGGTAAACAATACTAAAATAGATTTTACGACGTGGAACTTCCGAGAATGGATGCGCATGCGCATTAAAAAAAACTCTTTACATAACCTATGAATCTAGCACGCGGCGCAATTCCATGGGGTTCAAAGTGAGAGGAGCGACGAAAAGCAGATTCAAGGTCACGCGACCGTTTATCTTTTACAAATCTACCATCAACTAAACTATAGGATTGCTAACTGAATAAACAAAAAAGTAGTGGTTTACTTGCGGTAGGTCTGCGTGCGCAGTAGCGGATTTGAAATTGTGGCGGTAAATGTATTTCACAACTATTCCAGTCGACGCCGACGAAGCAATTGAACCCAAGGACAGTAGAGCAGTCGACGTCTCAGCAGTGCTTCCACTTTCACTTTCGGTTCAGTTTACCCCCGCGGCATGGTTTTCTGTTAATCTTCAGACGTTGGCTTTTGAAAGAAATTAATTAACGGCTTCTGTTCTAAACGTAGTCTAACAGTTTTCTTTGTTGGAAATCCGTTCAAGGTAACGTCGATAGATGTAGATGTTGGAATGGGACTAGTTACAGCTATGGATGGATAGATGGATGGACGGATTAGATGGACAGGTATACAGAGATAGGTAGATAGACCGATGGATCGATAGATCCATAGCTAGGTAGGTAGGTAGATAGGTAGATAGACCGATGGATAGATAGATCCATAGATAGGTAGGTAGGGAGATAGGTAGATAGACCGATGGATAGATAGATCCATAGATAGGTAGGTAGATAGATAGAAAGACAAGTAGATGGAAAAATAGATAGACAGATAGATATAGTTAGACAGGCAGTTAGATGGATATTTTGATAGACAGATAGATAAGGCAGACGGGTAGCTAGACAGAAAAATAGATAGATAAGTAGATACGGATAGGTAGGCAGATAGATAGATGGATACATAAACAGACAGATACATAGATAGACGGATAGATAGATAGATACGGCAGATGGTTAAATAGGCAGATAAATAGACATATAAAGGTATAAGGTAGATAGATAGATAGATAAATAGACCGATAGATAGGTAGGTAGATAGATAAATCAGGCAGGTAGAAAGACAAGTAGATATAGTTAGACAGGAACTTAGATGAATAGATAGATTGATAGATAGATAGATAAGGCAGATGGGTAGATATACATACAGATAGATAAAAAGATTTAGTCAGACAGGCAGATAGATAGATGGATACATCGATAGATGTACAGACATCTAGATAGACAGATGGTTAGATAGATAGACGTATACACAGAAAGATAGATAGATAGGTAGATAGACAGACAGATAGATAGATAGGCAGGTAGACAGATAGATTGACAGGCGTGCAGATAGTCAGACAGACAGACTTGCTGTACATGACTTGCATAGAACTATAATTTAATTATAGATAATAACAATAAATAATAATATAATATAACTAAATAAAAGGATGAATAGCGAAGTGGAAACACTATTTGTTAGCGTGTTACGTCACCAAAACGAGCCTCCGCGCTTGTGGGTTGGTTTCTCTCTACGCACACACCACATAAGAGGGTGCGCGTGGACTCGACATAAATAAACAACAAAAAAACTACGGCCGCCGTCTTATTTCAGATTCAAGGTTGTACCCGTTTAGTTAGTCAAGGTTAACTTCAAATTAATTAGCATTCAATTCGTATTCAGGTAAAGTTTCCATATCCGTGCAACTTCAGCCTTTGGGTGGGATGCACTCAGTTTTAGTTTGTTGGAAAGTTTTTATATAAAATATATCTATAACATAATGTAATATATATGTATACATATATGATGTAATATGATTTATAAATCCTCTATTCGGTATTACAGCAGAACCAGGCAATGGCTGTTTGTATACGCGGTTACCGTTTGTGAATCTTGAGATTCCGGGCCTCAACTTTTTTAGCCATCGAATTTCATCTAATCTGATCGAATTTACTGCAATATATACAACTAAAAGTTGAGTTTGGAATCAATTAACCCAATAGCAGTTTAGCCCAAGATTATGTAACGCATGTCTAATATCACGCGTTCACGCCATCTACCCAGTGTTACATCGACTGCAATCCGCTGTAACCAGGATATGGCTACGGGAGTATTCTGTATATATACACAATATTACAAGATATCAATATATTCATATATAATAGATAAAGATATAATAATAAATACATATATAATATATATTGTACGCACTCTGGTAGACTTGCGTTGAAGTCTGCAGTCATGGAATCGAACCCAAGTAACTGGACAACAGAGCGGGATGCTGTAAACCTAATGTCGGTTGGGTCCTGCCATCTATAGAGTTTAAACTCCTAGAATTCAGCTATCTTTCTATTCATGTATCTTTCAACGCATCTGTTTATCTAACTATCTATCTGTCTATCTATCTGTCTATCTACATATATATTTACCTATGTGCAGCCTATCTTTCTATCTATCCATCTGTCTATCTATCTAACTATTTGTTTATCTATCTTTCCATGACTCTATCTTTCTGTCTGTCTACTTATCTACATATTTATCTGTCTTTCTATCTATCCATCTAAATTGTCTGTCTATCTATCAGTCTTTCTATCCATCTGTCTATCTAACTATCTGGCTGCCTGTCTATCTATCTTCTAAGTATCTATCTAAGTATCTATCTATCCATCACGCTGTCCATCACTCTATCTATCTGTCTGTCTATTTATCTATGTAATTATCTATCTATCCATCCGTCTGTCTACATATCTATCTATCTATCTATCCATCCGTCTGTCTTTCTACCTAACTATCTATTTATATGTCCATCTAACTAACTATCTGTCTATCTATCTGTCTTTCTATCCATCTGTCTATTTAACTATTTATCTATCTGTCTATCTATCTACTTAATCTATCTATCTGTTTATATATCTATCTACTTGCCTATCTGTCTATCTGTCTATATATGTTATCATGTATGTACGTCGTATCCGTGTATATATATATTGATGTTAAATGAAATAGCACACTGCTGCAGTTTTTACCACCGCAGTTCTCCTTGACGAAACCAGTCAGTTCAGCGACCCAATGCCGCGGTGAAAAACACTCGCCAGTAAAACTGAACAATCATCTTAATTTCACTTTCATTACGCCCTATTTGCCGATCTCGAAAATGGGAAACTGCAGTCGTATAATGGAAGGGGCTTCTTAAGGGAAGTTATACGCGCGGGCAATTTTATATTCATTGAACTATTTCTACCGTAACATGTTTTCTCCTTATTAAACAGGTTTCGTGAAAAGCCGTCATTCTTGGCACAGACTAAAACTTTACGGATGTTAGACAAGCAGTGATGTAATAACCTTATCTATCTTTCGATCAAACAAATTATCTATCTATTTATCTATCTACCTATCTATCTAACTATCGGTCTGTTTGTCTATCCACCTCTCTGTCTGTTTGTTTATCTAACTAGCAGCCTATCTATCAATCTGCAGCCTAGCTCCCTGTCTGTCTATCTATCTATTTATCTATCTAACTACCCATTTATCTATCTATATCGGTCTATCTCTTTCTGTCTTTCTGTTTATCCTATCTTACTAACTATATCTTTCTATCTATGTATCTACCTATTTATCTATCGATATCTATCTATCCCTTTGTCTATCTATCCATCTTTCTGTCTGTCTGTCTATCTGTCTATCTCTCTGTCTCTCTGTCTATTTGTCTATCCATCTATCTCTTTCTGTCTTGCTGTTTATCCATCTACCTATCTGTCCGTCTGTCTATCTGTCTGTCTATCTAATTACCTATCTGTCTAACTATATCTTTCTATCTATGTATCTACCTATTTATCTATCGATATCTATCTATCCCTTTGTGTATCTATCCATATTTCTGTCTGTCTGTCTATCTGTCTATCTCTCTGTCTCTCTGTCTATTTGTCTATCTGTCTAACTATATCTTTCTATCTATGTATCTACCTACTTATCTATCGATATCTGTCTATCCCTTTGTCTATCTATCCATCTTTCTGTCTGTCTGTCTATCTATCTAATTACCTATGTGTCTAACTATATCTTTCTATCTATGTATCTTCCTATATATCTATCGATATCTATCTATCCCTTTGTCTATGTATCCATCTTTCTGTCTGTCTGTCTATCTTAATTACCTACCTACGTACTACCTATCTATCCTCTGTCTAACTTATCCATCTATCTATCTGTAACGGCTCTTATAGAAAAGGAGTAATGCAAAAACCCAATTCAAGTTCCCATGAATCCACATCATTGTTCTCATATAAGAACCTAACGAATGCTATACGCAGCTCTTTTTTCCCTCTCTGTGTTGAAGATTACATACCCGTGCGACGTTTCCCACGAAACATATATCGACCTTTCACTGGAAGACGCATATATCAGACATACTTTATACGGCATCATCGATCTGGGTTGTTTGTTGGTTTCTACACCTAAGGAGTATTAATACTCTCTGTTGGTTAAACACACACACGTTACAAGTTCCATCGATACATTCTGTAGAAATCGCAATCAAGATGGAAGCACATTACGAAACTTATATACGCAAGTAGATCCCAATTCCTCCTGGCCATCTGAAATTACCAGGCAGCAGGATTCTTGGGATTCTTGAAGATTCCGGATCTCAAATCTAATCCAATTTCGCCATAGAGTCAATACCCCAACATTGCTATACCATCTATCTATCTATCTATCTATCCACCAATCTAAATCAGTAGGTCCAAATCAATGCAACTTTGTATTACATCATTTCCTTGCTTATACATTACACAAATGACAATATTGTATTTAATTTCCAAGAACAAACAAAAAATTCTATACAACACGATTCCAACATTATCGGGAGTTCTTGTCTGTTTCTTAGAAAAAAACACAAACAAACAGATGGAGTGGATGAAGGAGATGGGACAAACAGGTGAACACGGCGCCATAGTGAGTATATATAGGAAGAATGAATCAGCGCTGGTTTCTCCACTAAATAATAATTCCTCACATATCTCCATCTTCAATTGTTTCACCAATAAAAAGTCGATCGATCGAAAAATCAATCGATTACAACAAGTCCGCAAGTCGAAGACAAGATTCAACCCACAGTTTCCCAAATATCGTTTCTGTTTTGCTCCAGGCTTCAAATCAAGAGTGAGAAAAATGAAACAGTGAAAATAGGGGAGACGGAAAAAAAAACAAGCGATTAACAGGAGATCTGGCGAGAAAGAACCAAGTAACGGATAAAAATTCACCAGTCACGTGACTGGAGACTGAAAACAAGCGATCCCGATTGGTCCACTCACACGCACACGGAGAAATGCAGGAGATGAAAAAAAGAAACCAACAATAACAATTTCATCGTCAAAGACACAACTTTGAAAGAAAAGAGTCGAGGGAATGCACCGACGAGACAAATGGAAAAAAATAGAAAAAAAATCCAGCGGTGATTTTTACAAGATTCGCTGACCGAAGACACCCGAAGGATCGACAGCATCAGAAGGGAGGACAGGTTGCAATCAGACAAAAGAACCTTCAAAGGGGTGGGTTTTGTACTCTCTTTTTGTGTTGTGTTTCCCTTGCGCAGCAGCAGAAACCCGTAATGTCGTGACGACTTTTTTTTTATTGGAGAAAAAAAAATTTAAATTATATTATAAAAACTGCAAATTGAAAGACACAGTAGTTTTTCTCTGAATTATGTTATATATCATATTCTCAAAATCCTAGCCAGAGAGATTTTAAATTCGCGTGTGTGTAGGTGTGTGAGTGTGTGTGTGTGTGTGTTTCTCTAATGTTTGCCACTGTGTCACCATGGACTTGACGTGAAGCGTACCTCGTCTTGATGGACAGAGAATCAAAGAGTTTGAATTTTTACACAGAAAGATTATCATAATCGGGCTGAAAAACACAAGACACGTCGTCCAAAACTGACAGTAAATCGACAAATTATCCGGTGCCAAAACTAAAATGATCAACTGGGGTGAAAACTCGTCCAATTCGTCGGCCGTAACTCCCAACGGACTGAAAGGGGACAGAGAAAACCAAAAATTACCGACTCTCTTTGGTGAAGAGTCTCTCAAAGTGCAGAAACCGAGTCAGCAGGGTCAATGGAGAGCCCACGAGTTTCTGTAGGTGCGCCGGTGCATCGATTCTCCAGTGTCGAGTAGTTTGCGTGTCTGTTCCAGCGACACCCGAGTGCGTCCGCGTCGTTCACCAGCAAAACAGCGAGAGCTCTCCATCGTGCCGCCACTTGGATACCGAGCGGTTCTTCATCTGTTCAAATTACAAGAAAAACACATCACTGATATAACATGACAATATCACACATCAAACATCAACTTTGAACAACCTATTCAAGTTGATCTAAATTCGTCAATTACATCTAAAAATTAGGATGGAAAAAACACGCTGATTTCAAATACGAATTATATTTAATTACGAAAATTAAATATTATATTACATTTGATAAAAATGCGTAAATCAAGGTCTCGAGTAAGTTGATACCCTGCTACAGATATCAAATTCCTTGTCCTGTGGTAAAACTGCAAAACAAAATATTAAGAAAACGAAGATCTGGTTATCGCATTACACCCACAAGCTTCAACAGTCCGACTTGTTTGGCAATTTAAAAATTAATTTTCCAACATTTAAATCAATGTTCATTACTCTGTTTATTTATAATTGACTAGATATTTTATATATAGATAGGTTATTACTGGGATAAAATTTTATTCCATGTTTGGTTGGGTAGTAAAATAAAAGGTAAAGTAAAACATAATTGGGTCGTTTATATTGAAACCATGCCAAACAAGAAGGTTACGCAATCGTTTCCACGTTTATCGTATCTCTAAAAAAACAAACAAGAGGAGAAACCGCAAATTGTTGTTATCGTTTTTTTTAAAAAAGAAAGTCGAAACTGTGGCGCAAGTCCAGGAAGAAGAAGAAAAAGAAGAAGTGGTTCCCGTTATGTCCTTGAAACGTCCTTGAGCGTGGACATGTCTTTACAATGTGAATTATACGGGGTGGGGGGGGATCCAGCTGT
>JAIQCU010001938.1:0-15046 GCA_022114935.1 Leptestheria dahalacensis
CAGTCCTGAGAAATCACCATGAAATCATAGGTTAAGATACTTGAAGTTTATAACTTAATCGAGGTTACTTATCGATATCTGATTTATCTGATTACTAATGTTATATTGTTAAAAGGCCGGTTTATAAATTTATTTTAAAGTTGACTAAAGCATTTTGTCATCGAAAATTCAGCGCCATCTAGCGTCCGAAAAATGAACTAAATGCTAAAAGAGGAGACCGGCCAAATTGTATTTTTAAAATAATTCCCGTTTTTCCGATAACCGGATTGAACACTCAGGACATTTTTCCAAAAAAAGGATATCGTCGAGGTATTTATTGCGACGCAATCGCTAATTGTTAAAACAACTGCGCTAACGCTAACTGCACTAAACTAGTGAAAACGTCTGCGTGACAATGCCCTGCAACAATAGTTTGTTGTCATACTAACCTATATTTAGCATAAAATTCTTGTCAAACTAGTAACCGAACTCAAATATAAACTTAAATTAAAAACAATACAAGTTTGACAAACAGAAAATTATATCAACAAGTAAAAGGCAGACGCAGTACGCGCGTGCAGTGTTGGCGAATCGACGGCGAGTTAATTTCTAAATACAAATGGAGGAATTTCATTTAACGTATTTAAATCTTATCGCGACTGAACCAGGGTTTGTGAATGACACGGCAGGCAAAGGCAGTCATCACCGCGACCAAGGGAACACCTCGTATCGTGCGGCCTGCCATCAGGCTGGACAGCGCACTCGACGACAGTGAATCGTAGCTGTTGATCTCGCAGCGCAGACCTGAAGGGACGTCGATGTAGACCCGGTGCTTACCGACTTCTCGGATGAGCGCCGTCAGTCCAGCAACATTGACCGAGTCGTACGGACTGCTCCAGATGGTCAAACTACTTTCGGGGAACTAAATCGAAAATTGTATTTTGAAAATCGTCATGAAATTAAAATCACTTTTGTAATGACAGAATAATAAAATTAACAAATTAATCGTCATAATCATTATGATAAACTGACGTCTAAACGATATGAAACGATTAACAGAATAAGAAGATACTTGTAATAAATTACTATTAATTTTACTGATAACATTTGATTAACAATCTTTGTCACTATAAACTGAATTTCCCCCCCGTCCTAACCACTTAATTTTTTTTAATGAACAAACCCGTTTCGAAAACGGTGAAACCGAACGCCTCAAGCTAAACCCTGTCGTGACGGCCAATATTTATAGATAAAGAGATATTTCAGCGGAAAAACAAACCTGTCCGGTTATTCACGTGAGCCAAAATTTAAAATATTTGATAAAGAGGATTCAAGAATTCTGTTGAATTACCTGGTTGAGGAGCCAGAGAAGATTAACGCGCGATTCTTCATCGGCAGCTATGCCAGCTCTGACTGGGAAAGTTACAGCTTGTGTCGTTCCAGCTACTGTGAGGACCCCGTACATGGTTTCCACCTGTTCCCTTGTGTACGCTCCTTCTTTGATGACGAAATTGGGGTTCTTCAAGTCTGGACCGAACCTGCAGGGATATTCAATATTTAAAAAGTCGATATCAAAGTTAATTTTGGTTTGTTGAAAACGCCAGTCCATTCTAGTTTATCACGTAAGTGTCGTTTTGTTTAAGTTTGGAAGGGAATGGGAAGACTCGAACTGCAAGAGAAGCAGAGAAAGTCGAAGAAAGAAAGGGATTAACAAACAATACGAAATGAAGGGAAACATTAAAGAAGAAGGAAAAACTACCAAAACGAAATATTTTAAGCCGACTAAAGTCAATTTCAAGTCGACTCTGTCTGTCGTCAACTTGCACGATCTTGAATTGAGTTGTTTGGACTTGACTACAACAGACAAACAATGAAACAAAAAATCCACCCAGAATTTGGTCAGTGTTAGCGTCGTCTGCTATACAGTGCTAGTTTTCCACGGGGGTTATCGCACAGCAGACGACGCTGGACAACTGACATACACCACTTTATAAAGGCAACTTGTTTTCAATTTTGGACATTCAGCGACTCACATCCTGGCGGAATATTCGAATTTCAAGTCCAGAAAAGAACTGAAGGTTTCTGATATTCAGCGGCAGACGGCAGGGAAAAGCAGTTTTAAGAAATGAGCCGCCAGAGGGCAGCGATCGGTTCAAGTCATCCTTGGCACATACACGGCGTCGTCTGCTTGAATTCTGCCATAAGCCAACACGGGACACTGTAGCAGACGAACCGAGACAGACGAATTCGTGCAGGCCAATGGTTAAGGGATTCTAGCGACGGCCATTAAACAGTGGCTACAGTGTGTCGAAGAAGTAATCAACAATGCGTACCTTGTTGTCCATCCTACGCTGAGGACGGCATCGGGAAAGTATTTCTTACACAGGCGAAGGAAATTCTGGGCATCCAAGGGGGTGGTAAACGCATCCACGGGTCCGTTAACTATGTCGGCGTTGAGCCATAACGGTACTTTAATCTGAAATCAAAACAATAAACAATATTTCCATGTCAGATGCGTTCTAGGGTGTCCGCCATCTTGACGGTACGGTGACCAGCTGATCGTATTCTAAGTTTAGACATAAAAACAGTGTAGCTCTTCGTGAAAGTCTATTTGTGTTTTGAAGCCCATTGGAAGGGTCACGTGACGTGACGTCATAATGCATCAACCCTGTAGGACTTGTGCATATTCAAGTGTGCGCCATCTTGACGGTATGGCGAGCAGCTGATCGTATAATTGCCATGTGAGAATGTCGATATTGACGTCACAATTTCTGTCGCTATACTGAAATCGACATGACATTATCCCATTTTAAGTCCACCTACAAGTTCTATAAATGAAAGTTATCTGTCAAAGTCAATTCGTTGCCTGTAGCGCCTTACGGAAAGGTCACGTTGACATGACGTCATATATCCAACACGCGGGATGCCACGTGTGAGATTGTTCAAAGAGCTTATACCTTTTTAGGGGAAAAATCACAGGGAAATAAGTAGGTAGAACGAGGGAGAAGGAGGTGAACTGACCAGTTGTTCCTGTTCTTTGAGAATCCGCAGGGCTGCTTCCACTACTGACATGCTCTTAAAATCCAGTTTGATCCCTTGACTGACTGGCGACGTCAAAGCACGCTGAAGAAACTCCTTGAAGCTGAGGTCCGACGTCATTGACGGCGGATGCGCCATGATCGGCAGCAGATCGATTCCTTGATCTTTGACGGTACCCAGCAGAACATCCGCTTCCAGCATGTGAATATCACCTAATACGAATACCGGTTCCAAAATACTTTAGTCTTCCAGATAATGACATTTCTTCAAGAATCTTATATTTGTCTTGGCTTTCCACCTTGACCTTCTCAAAGATCGGTTTCGCTGGAAACATCTCAAATAGCCCCAGGGCAAAATACAAGCCAGATGGAAAAATAGACAACCTCGTAAAGCTTGCTCCAGAGCCTTGCGACTAGTAATGCCGTGCGCCCATTTGAGCTTGGTTACATCATTTGCGTAATCTGGAAACGTTTCGGCCACAGTTGGTATGGTCCTTGTTGCCCTAGCTGGCACTACGCTGGCTGCCCCAAGCGACAATAAACAAAAAACTCAATTAGTTCACGGAACGACAGCCACAAAAACCGCACACAACCTACTTTAAGTCTATAACCTTTAACTCTTAAAAAAAGAAAGCCTTCTGGGTTACTGAACAATGCCAAAAGAAATAATATTCTCCATGCACGTACCTGCAGTTGCCGAGGATATAATCCCGCTACACGAGACGGTAAATAGGTAAACATAAAAACACAACATTTTTATCTCAGTTAAGATTAAAAAGAACGGCAGGATCGGGAAGACCCAGTGAGTTGGTCCCCTTACACGAGACTGGCCCATTGAGCTTGAAGCTAGAGTCTCTTTATATACAAAACGGGCCCTTTCGTGCCGGCATTCATTCCAGGGTCGGCAACTCGTTCAAATCAACTGAATAACTTTCTCGAAAACGCATTACAAGAACCCTGGCCACTTCAACTACTAACAGTCCCGTTAGTGAAAGAAGAAAAAAACTATTGCCAATCTAATTACAGTCTTAATCAGCTAGCACATCAACATTTAAAACAATACATCTAGAACTTAAGTTCATATGATCATAATTACAATGTCAGCGTAGCGCTGTAAACAGGAAACGCCTGTTGTGTTTAACAAGCTATATTGGTGAAGATCAACCGTGATTTACGGTTTTCCCTCGGATGCTGCGGCTCAAGTGGACAATTCAATCTGTCAGTGACGCAAGACGTCCCATCCGGTTCAGTATTGTTAAGCCGTCTTACACTGGCATCATTAACTGTTTTACTTATTGTGGTCACTGAAGTATGCTCTAGGTTGAACTATACAAAATGGGATCAGCAAATAGAACAGCTAGAAAGTATCGGGTCCCGAAAAACTGAGGTGTATCCCATTATGAATTCGACAGTGCAACGGTACATTGTAGCCTGCTGTGTGTGTTTTTTTTTAAGTCCCGCTCCTATGTTTCCCTAGACTGGCGCACTTGTGACAAGGTCAGCAACCTTGAATATATTCACCGACCAAAACGGCCCACCAAACTATAGCGGGACATCGACCCTATAATGGTTGAAGGGAGAAGAAAAAAACAACATTTTCCTGATGGTTAATGCAAATTTTTTTCGCACGTCAGGGTCAATAGACAAACCAACTTGTGCGTGAGGTTAAATCCCCTTCTGGGTTGAGTACATACTCAGCACTTGGTCAGTGTAACTCTCCTTTGTTTGTTATATTGCTTTCACCTGTACGCCATGTTGCAAACCCCCTCGAGCTGACCTACAACTCTTCGGGGAAGCGGCCATCACCAACAAATTTCTAGGTCAGGCGTCTTTTTTTGTTTATCTCACTGCCCAAAACATACCATTTCCTCATCTAGAGGGGCCCTACAACCTACCGCCTCAGCATGTTATTGCACACCACCATATACGTTGGCAAAACGTTACACGGTCAATAAGGAAAGACTATTTAACAAACTCAGCACGAAGCCTACGGTACAAACCACTAAATCTCTTACGTGAACTTAAAATACCGCCGGGCCATTTTTGTTAGCCGAGACAGAAATGAGCCCATGGTGCCAGGTAAGCAACGCTGGTGTACTAAGCGCGGTGTGTAGTCTGCTCAACAACCCAACATCCCGTATTCAGTCAACAACGCCTGCGCGTTTCCTTTATCATTAAACATGCAGGTAGTGCCCCCTGTCCTGCAGATACTGCTCGCTCGATAAGTTTCTTTTGTTCCCCCAAGAAAAGGAATGTTAACATGTATTAGTCAACAACATAAGATTACGATAGGCACATCTTTCATCACATAACCTACCGAGTAAAGCAAATTATATACATGAAATAAATAAAGGAGTGTACACAATAGGCTAACATAGAATTGGCATTTATCTCGCTTAAGGATCTACAGTTTTCGCTTTTTCTTCATTGCCTTGCGTTTCTTCTCTTCCTCCTCGCGACGGATGTCCTCCAAATCCTCCATGATGCCTGCCACAATCAACCATTTACATCAATTTGAATGTTCAGTTTTTTTAACAAGTAATTTTACCTATTTTGGTGCTTATCTTTTCTTCCTTCATCTGCTGCGTGAAACTCGACTCCATGCATTCCTCTTCGTCGTCGCTAACAATGCGGCGATATCTATTTAAAAAAATACAATTTCATGTTATATGGGAGATTGACTGGTGGATTGATTCATTGTTAGGATTTAAAAAAAAACATACCTGCTTCGGTCGTAGCCAAAAATTTCCTTAATGTATCTCGAATAGTCTTCAGCTCCTTCCTCAGGGCCGTCATCGATGAAATCGTCCAACTCAGAGTCGTATTCTTCATCACTTTCCAAAGGTCCTGCAAAAAGAGAGTTGATGATATTTACAACTTGTTCCAGCACGTGAATGGAATATAAGTGTAATGTACGTTTAGCCGGAGGTCGCATGTCTCTATAGGGCGGAAATTGCCTGGGTGCAGCAAGTGCTTTGCCTTTGGACGGTAAGCTTCTCGGATCTGGGCTAACCTTGGCCGGTACAGGCTTCGAGGTCGGCTGAGGCGGACGCGCGGGTATCTTGCTGGGCGGAATCTTCGATGTAGAGGTTACTGCCGACGTCTTAGGTACAGAGGTTACTGCAGCGGTCTTCGATGAAACTGTCTTCGCAGGTGGTGCAGTGGTTTTGGGCGCTGCTGAAATTTCGGACTTGACCGGAACGGGTGGTGCTTTCGATTCCGGCGCTTTCTTGTCGGTTTTAGACGTCTGCTTCTTTGGATCTGGCGTGGTTTTCGAAGGCTTCGAGACGGGGGTTGAAGACAGAGCTTTCTCGGGCTGTTTGGGAAGTGGGGGGAGTTTTCCTTCCCGTCTGAGCTGGTGCTCCTTCTCTCGAAGATATTCCTCCTTTTCCTTTTGAGTCATAGGTCGTTCGAATTCAGCCTCCCGAACGGGTTCTTTGACCGAGGTGGATTTCTTTTCAGACCCGGACGGGGTGCTCTGCTTCTGAGCGGCCAGCTTCAGGATTTCGTGGAAACTCAACGTTGCCTCTGGAGGAGGTGGTTTCGGTCTGGAGGTTTTCATACCCGGGGTTTCTCTCGCTTTCGAGCTTCCCGAACTCTCCTTGCGGGAATCATCCCTGCGTGGTTTGCTCTTCTCCTTGACGTTTTTCCTGGTGTCGGGTTCCGCGTCTTCTTCGTCATTTTTATTCACAGCCTTCTACGATGTCCAGTTTTGGTTAAACAATGCTTTAAATTTTATAAGTGAATTTACACCTTTCGTGGCTCGGCGTCTTTGTGAATTTGCTTGTACAAGCGTAACTGCTTGCCCGTAGAGACGTCAGATCCGTACTTTTCAACAAACGACTTAAAAAACTGAGATGACTCCTGAGAAATGTAATCACAGTCCTCTTCCTCTTCAGCAGCAGCAGCAGTACCTGCGGAACAGTTTTGAGTAAATAACAGAAGACGTAATGTCATGAAAAAGTTATTGACATACCGCTAGAAGTAGTACTTTCTGGCCGAACGTCAAGTACTGCCTTGCTGGCCGACTTGGTTCTTTTCAGCATCGCCTGGACTCGCGCATTGGCCTTGCGGTCTTGTGATCTCAGCGCCAGCAGCTCCTGTTACAGTTTAAATTCAGCTGGTTGTGATTAGAATACACGTTGACGTGCCCCCCTGTTGCGACATACCTCTTTTTTGCGTTTTGCATCCTTGTCCTTCTGACGCTCTTCGAACTCCTTCTTACGGAGAAACTTCTGGATTGCATCCGATTTGACAGCCGATTTCAAAGGTTTCTTTGAAGCCGAGACCTGCGTTGAATACCTCTTCACTTGACCCTAAGAATTCGAAAAAAAACTCAGCGATTAACGGCAAAATCAATTTAAAAAACGATGACTGAAGGTTTTACCGCTTCTTTGGCGTGCTCTTCGTTCTGTTTGGCAATTTCCAACAGATAGCTAAAATCCATTTTCCGCGGAGGATTCACGAGTGTTCCTTGTGGCCATGAAGGCGCTCTGCCAGCGCCATGTGCCACATTGTCAATTCGTTTGACATTCGATTGTTTACATCGGCATATGGGGGGCACGAGACTATCCGTTTAATTTAAAAATTGAAAACGGTAGAAAAATATGATTAAAGTTCAGAAGAACTTGCTGAGGTTTTAGAAAGTTATAGTTTAGTAATGTTTATTTCAAATATATGCTATAGTTAAGATATTTGACAACGCTGTTCTCTTCGTTGAAAAAAAAAATTGACAGCATATCGGAACAAAATTTAGGAAATAAGAGAGAAAAAATCGGATTATCGCTCCATCACGGAAACATTCGAAATTGGTAAATCCTACAGATCGCAATCTTTAATCTTCTGCATTTGTAAGCTAAATTGAAATCAGCGGGTTCAAATGAAAGACAGCTTCAAATTGGCTTGCAATACAAAGAAGAATGCGGACTCGAACGCTCAAGTGTTTTCTTTGAATTGTCAAAAATTGCTTTTTTCGGCTGCTAGTCTCTCGTGCTCGCAGCAATCGTCCCAGACTTAAATCACTCATAATAATCTCATATCTCTGTTCTATAGTCGTTGTTTGTCTGATGAGTAACTCGACTGTGTAGCTGCATGATGGTGATACAGAGCATCGGCAAAACAGCTCCGCGGCCGCAAGGGTCGGGTATGTCGCCTCGGGAGTTGTCGGAGAATGACGACCTGGCGACCGGTCTCGTTCTTGACCCGTATCTCGGCTTCAACACTCACAAGATGAATATGTGGTAAACTGTGATGTTGTTTCTCCAAGTTGTTTGTGTGACTACTTGTAGCTCTTGTAGGTACCGACAGCCAAAAGTTGACCAAGAAGTCCTGAAGCAAGCAGTGCATGATTTTATCGTTCACCAAGACTACGAGAAGGCATACAACAGTCTAACGTCGGGCGAGGGCTTTTGGGACTTTTTCAAGAACAAATCAAAACGACAGCAAACGACTTTTAAAGAACATGTAATTCATTGTGTTAAAATACTTTAGTTCTCAATAATTCAAATCCCCCTTGTATGTTTAGATATTTAGATATTTAGGCGTGTTTCACAATTCCGCTGGCTTCACCATCGAACCTTGTTATCGGTACTCGATGGAAGGTCAGATCGGGGCAAAGATTTGTGCCACCAAGAAATGGTATTTTACTTGTTTACACGATTATTTAAATTTTTTATGGGTGACGATGACGCGTTTGTTCTGTAGGTACAAGAACGAACAAATTAGTTTGCTGGTCGGCTGCATAGCCGAGCTGACGGCCGAAGAGGAATCTCAGTTACTTCATCCGGGGAAGAACGACTTCTCCGTCATGTACAGTTGCCGCAAGAACTGCGCTCAGCTTTGGCTGGGCCCGGCCGCATTTATCAACCACGACTGCAGGTCCAACTGCAAGGTAACGAAATGGTGAAGCATGCCGAGTGGACAGCGCAAACACAAACAAATACACATCAAAAGTTATCATGTTAAAGTTAAGACGAAATCGCGGTTAAAACCGTGAATTAGCCCTTTAGATATAAACCATTAACATTTGAAAACAGTATAAATAATCAACCATTTAAGGACAGTCAAGGTTAAGGGTACGGAGATCTGCACGGCCGGCCGGTAGAGGCGCTGTTGTGGGCATCCCCTAGCGGCCAGTTGCTGAACTATATACCAGGGGTAGTTTACCAGGTCTTGTGCTGGCAAATGCCCGTCAATATACTAGGCTAGATCAAATTTCGAACCGTATTTATGTTATGCGGTTATTCTCAGCCAAATATTTTCCCCTTTGACACATCCATTTGAAACCTTTCAAATCACACGTTGAAAGTAGGAGTCTTTACGCAATTTTGTTTTACTGATTTTGCACTAATTACGTCAATTTTCGAGATCTTGGTATATTAAACTCGGTAGTTTACCCGTGTTCCATTAACAGGGTAAACAAACTTAAAATTGTATAGCACAGTCCAGATCCCCCTAAAAGGGTTCCAATTGGCAGGGAACTGTGATGAATCTTTTCTATGTTTAAAAAGTTAAATTTGACGAAACTAACAAACCGATGCAAACAAAATTTTACGAATGTGTCACGAACTACTAGTTCTACATTTAGCATTTTATGGGCTGCTTTATCTGTGAAAGTTTAGGAGAAATCAGCAAACAACTTAACCCTTCATTTTGCTGTAGACTATACGCAAACAGGGTTCACAACGGGGCGCCGCTCCAAACTCTGACATAAAGCATCAGCAGTCCTATTTGTTCGATTTGTCTGAAAATGTACAGTTAGACACTAGTGCATAAGGTGATGTTTCAAGTAAATTCTCATTATAATAGGGGTGTAACTTTCAAAGATACAAGGAAAATACTTCGAAGCCCTTATCTTATGGAATTTCGTTTTTACGAGAAAGATGTAGAACATGGCAGTAATCTAATTATCTCTTTTCCGTAAAAACCCGCACAGTTCGTGGCTACCGGTAGAGATACCGCTTGTGTTCGCGTCTTACGTGATATCGAAGTAGGCGAGGAGATCACCTGCTTCTACGGCGAGGATTTCTTTGGGGACGGCAACTGTTTCTGCGAGTGTGAAACGTGCGAGCGCCGCAGCACGGGCGCCTTCGCCAAGACGGTCTCCAAGGAGAGCACGGACCGCGAGAAGGGCTACAGACTACGGGAAACCAACCTGCGTTTGAACCGTTTCAAACAGCAGCAGAAAGCCACTGGAACCGAGGTGGAATCCACCCGTTCCAGACAGACCAAAGCGCCTGTCCCGATAGGTCTGAATCATCAGAAACCCTTAGACTTGAAGGAGCTCAAAGAAAAGGGCCTGACCCGCTATGACGCTGAATTACTAGTAGCTCAGGGTTACGCCCTGTGCAGTCAACCCAGCAAACCCAATCCAGTTCCTGAAGCCGGCGCCAACCTGCGGCGCAGCGAGAGGCCCAAAAGACAGCGTTTAAAACAGTCGGAACCGGAAAAGACGTCGCCTGCTACAACGAAAATTCCTCAAGTGAACAGTCAGCCCGAAGTTAGCGACCCAGTTTCAGAGGAAAACGGTCGCTGTCTTCGGTCGCGCGTAGTCCGTATCATCAACACGGAGCCGACGCGTTCCAGGACGACCAAGAAGACGGAGCCTAAGGAACCAGCGAGCAGTCATCATCCAACAAGCAAGAAGTTAAAACCACCGGCCGGTAAAGACGTCTACGAGTTCAACGAGACTACCGAAGACAGCAAGGAGAAGGTGAGCAAAGTGGAAGCTCCGCCGCCGCCGCCGCCCCGTTGCCAGACTCCTCCACCGTCGCAGAGTAAAGAAGCGGTTACCACCCCGGTCTGTTCACCCAGCGGCCGTCTCAAATTGACGCTCAGAATGAAGCGCAGCCCCGTTCTAGATGAAGTCATCGAAAGCGGAAGCAGTATGAACCCGAGTCAGAGGCTGGAACCTGTCTACGAGGTACTCCGGGTGGAGGGCCTCACGGACGAAGATCCACCCGCCGGCGAAGCCGAGAAAAGCACCCGCAACAAGAAGAGCAAAAACCGTCGAGAGAAATATCCACCGTCGAGCGAGATGAACAGTCCGCAGAAGAAACGACTGAGGCTGATATTTGGCAACGAGTCGCGTACCATTGACCTACCTCCTACCGTGTCCACGTTTTCATCAGCTCAATAAAGCACCAATAGTTTTTTCCTCTCTCCAACTGGTTTTCCTCCCTCCTTCCTGTCAATCGTTTCTGTTTGCATCTTCCCCTAATTCTGCCTCCATTCTCCCTGTCGCCTGTGAATATTCCATTTTGAAGAAACGTGTTTATGCACGAGACCCTTGGCCGATTGTTTCTCGTTTTTTGGTTTAACAGATTTGTTATCGACGTGGAAGATTGTACGAGAACCCCTCCCCCCCTTCAGACTTGCGTTTTCGACGGGTCATCGTACGTAGCTTTTGATTTTCTTTTTCAGCTAAAAAGATTCTGTCCTTCTGTCGATGTGTAACGTTTCTTACGCAAATGAAAAAACGTCGTTTCCAAAAGTGTTCATCTTTTCGCCGCGATTTCTCGATTTGGCAATGTAGTGAAGAGGAACTTGTTGAATGTTTTAGCACACTGCCTGTGATGATCGAGCAGTTCGGCGGGTGTTGTGTACGTCGTGCAGCGGTTAAAACTCCCTCTATGTGCGCCAGCCCGCGCTCCTTTTCTCCTCTAATGTCATTGGTTTCTTTCCAGTTTTCGATATTTTTTTCTTGAAACAATAATCGGTCGTTTCTGTGTCCGTTTCCAGTACGTCTTTGTTGACAAATACATGCATTGAAAACGATGATAAATGTGATTGTTAGTTTGTGGGTATTGCGTTTTTTGGAGTGAGATATATTAGTCGTTTCTTGCTCGTTTGCAAGATATAATGCTAATATTAATGTGTATTAACTGCCCTCTTAAGTGAGATAACCTAAATGGCAAATATGGAAATTTTATAGGTTCTTCTGAAGAAATTAACTGAAGTGCTTGGTCGCATTACAATTTTGAGATAACGATTAGTGCTGTTGTTCTGTATCATCCTCATTAATATTTTTATTTATAGCATTTGCACAGTGAAACAAAATACTTGCTTGATTTTCATTCTACATTGAAATGTGACATATTAATATAATAGAAATCATACTGATGGTTTACCCTTAACCGTCATAAGTAAATTATTTTAAATTCAATTATTCGTCAAGAATTATAAATATAAAAAATAAAAGTTTAAAAATGATATTATTAATCAAGGTGGTTCTACTTATCGATGCTTGTGGACGTCGATATATCGTATCGATAAGAAACTTGGACATCGATAAGGCTATCAATATTGATATTGAGGAAACTTAACAATATATTGTATCGTTAATATCGATATTCGTTTATTCCAGTATTGCGATAAGGATTTTACAAGACTGTTAAAGTAGACTATATCAATACTTGATTTCCTATCAATATATGAGTCGATTATATCGATATCGAAAAATTGTGATATCGAATAACCCTGATTATTAACTTAGTAAATTAATACTCCTCGCATGTTTTTAAATTGTTGTGTTGTAATTATAATAGTATTGGTACTACTGTCGATTTATTAGCATTAGCTTGTTATCCTGTTTACAATCAGCTTCGAATGTAGAGAAAAGCGACTGAGTACTTAGACAGGCAGGTACAGGCATGAATCTGCAAGTCCCCTCTGTCCGGTTGGACGAAGAAACTTTCTTCGAAACGCGGATAGTTCGACCGCTGGTAGCACGCAGTGACGATCACCGACTTGTTGTGAATCATGTAGCGAGGACGGAATCGTGGGACGACTATCGATTAACACTGCCCGAACCTGTAACCAATCCACAGGGCTGTAAGAAACTCGTCTTGTTTATAATAAGCAGTTGTATCATAGCTGCATTGCAAAGTTAATAACACATCTACTCTTTCCTTAGACGCTGTCAATGAGAGTCGAAATGCAGAGGACTCGGATCAGCACAGCGGCGCTGTAACGGAAGAGGTACGAACGGGACACGGAAATGTAACGACAGCGGAATTCGGCCATCACCGCCTTTTGCTGCACTGCAACCAAAACGAATTGAGTAAATGAACTACCCCTAAACTCAGTATCGTTTCTATTAATAAAGAAAATGCAGTCTGCAGTTCATTTTCTGCAAATGTCACGGACAGTCTTCCCTTGAAGACGGAAACGAGGAGCTCGCTCAACTGTGGACTGGTTTACCAACTAGAATGTTCGCTACAGGAACCCACCGGTTAGTATATTAATCATATTTTGTCGTAACGACCATAATTTGATTATTTGCCGTTTACTGAAAGGCACAGTCGTCTGTGGGGTTCGCCAACAGCGCCATTTTACGCTTTGCCAGTTGGAGAGAAACTCAACAGAAGAATTACGGTTTTCTCACCTAAAAACCCAAGAGTATACAGATGAAAATGCAGTCTACTACTTTGGGTTCAATCCTGTAATCAAAGGCGAATATTGCGTCTTAACAAAGAACGCTGTGGAAGTGCGGTCACTCTACGGGAACAGGTAGGAACGTAGATATAAATGCCCTATTTTGCAATGAGTTTTAACGTCAACATTTGGTTGAATGCAATTCAATTAAAACATATGAATACCCTATTATACTTTAGAACTCTGGCACCAGCATCACACATATATATGCAAATACTTTAAATATTAAATGAATTTCAACTTACTCGAGTTAATTACAATGCAATTAAACTTACTGCAAGCCCATCAGGATGTTAATATTTTTACGAAAATAACTACAATATTTGTATTTTGACAGAAATTGTGGCACCAGCTTCAGTAAGGGAGACCTTGAACCCTTTCAGTGCTGCTACGGTAGCCATCCAAGGAGCATCCTTCTCTGGCAGCCCGATGGCATTCAACGACTCGACATGAGGAGCGGCAAAATCGAGTCGATGGTGTCATTCAAGCGGGCCAAATGGCACGCTTCGTACAACGTGCAGCGGGACGAGATTCTCCGCTGCGGTACGATGAGCACCGTCACAAACGTAATTTCTGTTTATGAAAACATTCATGAATTCGCATACAAGTTAACTTTGATGAATTTTAAATTCTGGCTTGTATCTCCCGTAGACCCTGTATGGAGCGACGCAGAAGTCGCTGTTCGTATGGGATGAACGCATGGGCAATTACCCTCTCGACAGAGTATCTCATCATATGGAAGCACCTCCGCGGTCTGTAGCAATGACCAGGTTTGGGGATACGCTCACAGATTTCGTGCTTCTGGCCAACAAGGAGTTGGCTTCAATAACAGCCGTAGGAATTGGCAGGCCAATAGTAAAACCCTTTGGGTTGCTCACCTCCCCTGCAGTGGAGCTAGAACTGCGGGAACTTCCTTCCCTGCGGGACTCGTTGAGGGCGCACAACTTGGACTGTCGCGGTCTTGACGACGAGGTGCAGTCGAGGTACACAGTGCCATTGTCGGGAGTCTGTTATTACCCCACAGTCGATGGGGTTGGCATTTTCACGTCCACTGAACAGCACGACATCTTTCACCAAGATATTCAGCGGAGAGGTGATGCAGCTCCAGTCAGCGGTTTTACAGACAGATGGATGCGCTTGGCCGCCGAAAGTGAAACCGCAAATTCTGGCTTTAAACTGAGCGTCACGGAACTCTACACGAGCAACATACCCAAAGGTCGGATCACTTAACCAATATACTTTTAGTTTTGCATTTATATTATTACTTCATTTCATGCAAACAGATCCACGACCAGTCGACGAGGAATCAACGTTCCGAGTAGTGCGGACAAAGCTGCCCAAGAGACTTCAGAAGTTCCAGAACGTAGGCTACTACACCGACGAACACTCCACGGCAATGGTTGCAGTGTGGGACAGCAACACCCAACAACAGTTTCAAATAACTTAGAACGTGACATGCAATACACAGATTCTCCGCTTTGTATTTGCCAATGCTATATCAAAGACACAGTGCAACTACCAGTACTAAAATTCAATGGGGTTTCCTCGCCGTCAGCGGGTACTGCTCCCGTGAGTGGTACGGCTCGTAAGGGTCT
>JAIQCU010001939.1:0-15259 GCA_022114935.1 Leptestheria dahalacensis
TAACTTACGTAATGACATTCCGCTTTAAAAGACATGTTAAAATCCATCTTCGTAAATTAGACTAAGTCGTAATAGAATATCGATATCATGATTCATTATAAGGTGATACGGTATAAAATACTTTATCATGGGCAGTTTTTACCCAAGTAATGCAAAATATTAGTACATAAATAAAATAATACTGATAACAATTCTGTACAATACATTGTTATATAATATAATATAATAAGTGTGATTAACTTTAATGTTCCATCAGGATAAATGGTTACCTGCTAGTTTAATTATTATAAAATAAAGAAATTCTAACCCATTGCGGCATCTGGTTATGCTGCTGGGGCCCTGACCAGTTCAGGGAAGCAGCAGCATGATGCTGCTTTCTCGACCAGTTGGAATCCACGAACGGCTGCTGCTGGTTACCTGGAATAGCTGCAGTCGGCTGCATACCATATGGCGCCGGTGGTGAAGCAACGTAAGCGGTGTCCCTCGGAATAGATTGATAGCCTCGAGGAGTGACGAGGAGCTCACAGGGAACAGTGGGAAGTTCTAGGGGAAGTGCTGGCCTGCATGTTATTCAAAGTTGTATACTCAATATTAAATTTATTGCAAACCATGAAAGTAATAAACTTACAGCTGAGGCGGGCAGATCCTGTCGTGCTCCGTGCTCATGTCTAAGCACTCGCTCGAACAGAAGAGTTCCAGACACGACTCGCAGCACACTCTCGAGGGTCTTCCACACCTGAAGCACGGCACGGGACCGCTTTGAGACACGGCTCGCCCAACACTGAGCTCAGGGGCGCCACGTAAATTCCCTCGTCCGAGTACTGTTCCTTTAAAAGTTGAAACACAACCCTACCGAACAGCAATCTTAGAAAATGCAGGATCTGATTACCTCTCGGAAAAGGGGTGCCCAAGCCGGACACAGATGGGCATTCAGCCATTGACGAGACGGGAGAACGGTGTTGATTCCCCTTAAAGTATGTTAATTCCAAGTAATCAGGCTTCTGTTGATGCAAGTCTTGGATAGTCACGTGTGCTTTTCTGTCATACAAGACAAACAAAACGTTCAATTAACCACAAGGTTGTTACGCTTTATGAAATCAAATTTACTCTTGAGAATCAAATCCTGCAACGATATGTGTGTCCCACTCGTCATCGTGGTACTCGAATGACATCGCACCATAGTTTGTCCTCAGGAACTCCTTAAATCCCTCCTGTTTAAGAAAAATTAAACAGTTGGTAAGCAAGCTTGGAAGTTAAATTAATATGCGATCAAACTATACCAAATCCCTCAGGATGCTCTGGTTGATGTTCCGAATGATGACCTGATACTCGGGCCACACCTCATGCCTCAGAGACGTTTGCAGTCTACGCATACTGAACGGATCCATCTACAGGAATCAAAGAACCATGTTCAGATATTTACAGAAAATTAAAAATTAGTTACTTTAAACACATTAATAAACTACTGAATGTGTAGTGACAAATAATGAAAATCAGCTTTCTTAACGGAATATGTGATTTTACCAAAACCACGTGTTGCTACCACACGTGGTGCGCTGAATCGTTTGGTTTACAAACAAACGAAAGGGTTAGGTCTCACTGAAGCTCACATTTAAAGGAAGCCATTTAACTAATTTTAATTTAACTAACATATTTTACCTCTGCGGTGAATCTAAGCTCGATCCCACCAAAATATTATTCTACCTCCTGTTTTCTTATTGGCTGTCAGGCTGGTGAAAAAGCTTACAACAAGACGGTTTTTTCCCTCCTCCCCGTCAGCCTCACACTTCCGGCCGATTTGACTTGAGGTCTCTCCTCGACACCGACACAACAAAAGCGGAAAGCCCGCCGTTGCCAAATCGTTTGTTCATTCAATATGCAAATATTCATAATTTGTTGTAACAATTCTTTATAAATTAATTAATAACATTAACTTAATTTAAAATGAAGTAAATACCAACACTGAAATAAAATATTAACAATCGATAGTTAGTGTAGACTTGAACACAGTTTAACTTAAATCGATAAGCCAATCTGAAGACATCTACGGCTGCAACAAGAATGTAAATAACAGCTACAACAATTACGTTAGTAACGTAACTTAAAGTTATTGTCAATTGGGTCATTAACGGTTATTTTTAATATATGAAATACTGTTCCCTAGCCACTTAAAGCGACCATAAAGTATCATTATCCTTGAAGTTTTATTAAACTGTTGAAAGGCTTACATTTCTCTAGAGATATTTTATTGTCTAATACCTTGGAAAAAGCAATTAAACTCGGAATTCACAAGTGGCCAATAAGAACACGATACACTGCTGGAAAACGAGATTGTACCACTCGAGACTACTTTTGATCACCCAGGATTTATAACAGTTGTTGATGTAATTAATTAAAATGTGAATAAGAGAATAAAAAAAAGCCTACAAATTGTTCTGGTGCTATTTCAGTGCGCCTCAAATTTCAGTTTTAGTTAGCTTGGAAATCAACTTATCCTGAATCAAACTATTTAAAATTATCCACTGACTTCGTTATTTAAAAGCCTGCGATGAATGTTAACATGTTATAATGTTAATGATAGTGTAGTGATAATAGTAAAGCATATTATGATATATGACTGATACTATACATATTAAAACAGGTTAATGACTAGTGTGCGAGCCAAACAGAAAGAGTCCTGAATGGCGGGTTTACCGGTACTGGTAACCTTTAGGACTCTGCAGCTCGACTGAAACTCGCCTTTACTTCAACTGAATGTTACTCTGAGTGTAATTCTGAGAAGCAAAGTTTGCCAGCATAGGGCGGGATGGCTATTTTACAGTTTGTTTGCAGAAAGTGTACTTGCAGTCTCCGTTTTAGCCGGATGTGGAGATCTAGTGGCCACACACGTGATACAGTGTTGACAATATGTCTTTTGCTATAGTACTAGAATCTTATTATATAGAGAAACATGTAGGAGTAAATATATATATATGTAGACGTCTGTTGATCAAACGTGCAGGACAAAACAGCGAAATTAGCCAGTTAGTTCATACGAGCCCAAAGCTTCCCATGTTTGGCGTGATTTCGTTTATGCTATTACATTATACTACATTTAATTAGTTTATATTGCTTAAATTTATATTGAGATGTAAACTGATTTTCAAGATGAAAGACGTACTTTAATTACACTCTAGAATTTATATTTTAACTTGGGGGATTTCTCGCATATCCTTGAAGTAAATTTCTCCAGATAGTTGAATTAGTTAATTATCAGTTTTATATCCATGAAGACTCTAATATAATGTGTTAAATTACAATATTAAAATAATAGTACATCCTAGTTTATGTTAGTAGGTTAGTAGTTAGTATCATTTCTTGTCAACAGTTTCAGTAGTAGTTCCTACAGGTTTGATTTTTTGTATGGCTTAACACATCAAACTAGTCTTTAGATTTCATAATAATGAAGAAATTCCATTGAAATTGAATACTGAAATTCTCACACGTTGGAAACAGTACAAGTAATTACCACCAGGTGGCGTGTTAATCGTTCTTTTGTTATAAGATGCTGGTAACCTTACGATGGACTAAAAACGTGTGAAATAATTTCAAAAGATCTATGTAACTACTGAAGTGATAAGAAAGTGGTAGTTTCAATCAAAAAGCCAGTTGGTGCTTAACAGAAAGTGGTGAAATTTACCGCCAGGTGGCGGTTGGACTGGTATCCGGCCTAATAAACCGTGAACCATTTGAGACTAGACAGACATGGCGGCCGTGTTCTAGGCCAAGTGGCAAGCATTGCAATCATTTCTCAGTCGAAATTTCGTTTTAAACCGCAAAAAGCCGAGTTGAAAGATTCTTAGCTTTGACAGCTCATCGCAATCTCGAAGGGCACTGAGGGCTTTTGGTGCGTGCGCTTTTCCCCTACTAAGCCCTTGTTTTGTCGAAGATGCAGAATGTGGTGCAAAGTTCCACTACAGAAAGTGTAGGCAACTGCAGCGTGAAACAACACGAGGTCGAGTTGAATTCATCAGCCCGTATGCCCACGTCGTCGAAAAAGACTAACACCTCCAACTCCGTCCGAAAGTTCAACAACAACCCGGCCAGGAAGACTCTGGCGGCCGGTTCGCCCGTCTCCGTCTCGCAGTCAACACAGGTCGATTTGCACCGGCGGGAGCTCGAGAGCAAGCGCGGCAAGGCACAGCTGATGCCCAGCTCTTCCGAGAGTGATAGTGACGACGTCTTATCCGTAATCCATTTCCCCGTTCATTTACATGTTCTCTGTCCTACCCTTTCGGCATAATTTCCAGTGTGCTAATGTTGCTGTCTTGTGGACAAAGAGTTGTAGCAACGATCAAAGTTATCTTAACATTCCCTAAGCCAATAACTTTAAACGTAATTAAGTAAACTAAAATTGCATCTGTATCACGTGTGTATTGTGCAAATTCAGAGGCAAGGAAATGGCTTTTGAGTCAGCACGATTGTCATGGCATTCATTCACGTGTTATGCAACACGGTTTGTGGCGGTTTTAACGGACAGGAGTTGACCGTTGGTGAAATTCATTGAATTTCCATGTTATGCCAGTTGATTTCAGAATTTGGTGGAAAGTAAAAACTGAGAAAATCAACGTTTTTAAGTTGTTGGCGTGGCTTTATTTCTTCAACCCCAATCGCAAATTGCCTCACGAGTGCATGAAAAAAGGGTACGGGCTACTGTGCAGTGAAGCCCCTGCGGTTCATTCATCGGCTGCCAAGGGTAGTTTGTTGCCTCCCCACCCACGTGAAGTCAACATGGGACTCTTTCTGTTTCGCGCTGCAATATTGCCTAAAATTTAATTTGTACTTTTTTCAGTTGGAAGTTTGTGTATCGTTTTTTTTAAAATAAGTAATTCGGGTTGTAATAAAGAAAGTTTGATATTCGCAGGTGGAGTCGTTCTTCGTTGAGGAGGAGGAATCGGAAGGCGGCGAAGGGGACGATTGCCACTGCCCGCCTTCATCGGGCTCGTCTTCAGCGCCGATTGACACAACCAGGTTCCTGCTAGCCGCTGCAGCCGCCGTTCAAAACGAGGGACGTCTCGGCGAGTTGCAACCCATTGACCCGAATACCAAAGCCCGGATTGAGGCGCTTTTTGAAGCAGCAGGTAATATTCACACTTCAGAAAAGAATTTAGTATGATGAAATTGTATGGTAGTAACTTAAAATAATATATAAAATGATATGTCGATATAACACAGGCATTGGAAAGCTGACGGGAGCGGATAAGGGTCTTGGTGACTCTGAACTGCTGAGTCGACTGACGTCGAGCGTTTCCTGCGCCCTGGACGAAGCGGCGGCTGCTTTAACTCGCATGCGGGCTGAAAACTCCAACATTTACGCCCAGGAACCCCGGTAAATTTAAAGTTCTTGCGGTTTATCCTTTGGCATTCCGGTGCTGTCGTTCAGATGAGGTTACTTCGATTAATTTTATTAAAAGAAAAGAAATAGATGTGATTTTGAATACGGCACCGCCATGTTAAAGATGAACCAAAACCAAACTATTTGTCGAATCAAGGAAAATGGCTGCGATATTAAACGATGTTGTATTCAAGTAGCTCTTTGGTGGATGCTTGTAGCGACGGCGACGTGTCGGCCGTGCGAAGACTACTGGACGAAGGGCGGAGCGTCCACGAGACCACCGAGGAGGGCGAGTCGCTCCTCTCGTTAGCCTGTTCGGCAGGGTATTACGAGTTGGCCCAGGTGCTGCTCGCCATGCGCGCTAACGTCGAGGACCGCGGCGTCAAAGGGGACTGCACTCCGCTAATGGAAGCAGCGTCCGCCGGAAACACAGACATTGTACGCCTCCTATTGGAGCACGGGGCTGATGTCAATGCGCAGTCATCGTCCGGTAATTTGGCTTTTATCTGTATGTCCCAGAAAAGTAATAAATTATCGTTGATGGAATGTATCGGTGAAAGTGTAGTTTACCAACATTGGCTCGAGTACCAGCGGAAAGCATTTTTGAAGTATCGATTATTTTTTTTATATTTGAATTTACCTTTAAGCATGGTACGTGTATTATAAGTTATTGATTATAAAATATTAATTATGAGGGTTAGGTATTAAGTACTTTGGTCACTGCCCATGCAGCCGCGTTATTATGTCAGTTTTATAAGTCGAATTCTTGATTTTCAACTTCTGTGCAATGCATCTTTAGGCAATACTCCTCTGATGTACGCGTGCGCCGGTGGTCACGAGGAAGTGGTCAAGATTCTGATCGAAGCGGGCGCCAACCTGGAGGATCACAATGAGAACGGACACACCCCTCTGATGGAGGCGGCGTCGGCCGGGCACGTGGGCGTGGCCAAAATACTGCTGCATAATGGAGCCGGCATTAACACTCATTCGAATGAGTTTAAAGAATCGGCACTCACACTGGCTTGTTACAAAGGTAAATATTAAGTTACAAGGAAGAATTGGCCAAGTTGGAAGAACTCGTAGTAACTTAATTTAGTTCGTTCTTATAACTGGAATAGATAGATAGATAGATAGGTACAGGTAGACATATATACAATTTGGTCGGTTAGTTGAAATTTAAATAGATTGACGGGTAGTTGGGTAGATAGATGATAGTTGGGGACCCTAAGTAGGAAGAGTCAGAATAACGGATGAATAGGTAATGTAGATAGTCCTATGGATTAGATAGTTGGGCAAATGAACGGATGGATAGGTGGGTAGAAAATGTAGGTACATGGGCAGGTAGCTACGCAGATAGATAGGTGGATAGATGGCCAGATTAGGATAGGTACCATATATAGAAAGGTGGATACATAGACAGACATAGGTAGGGTTTGTAGATAGAGAGGGAGTTAGATTAACAGATAGATAAGATAGATGGATAGATTAAGCAGGTAGTTGGGTTGGCAAGCAGGTCAGTGGTAAGGTGGGTATATTCTTAGGCAGGTTGACCGTGATTAGTACAGTCATTACCGATTCGTACAGTCATTGTAACGTCTCATCTAACTTCTTGAAGGTCACCTGGAAATGGTGCGGTTCCTGCTGGAAGCCGGCGCCGACCAGGAGCACAAGACGGATGAGATGCACACAGCCTTGATGGAGGCATCCATGGACGGTCACGTCGAGGTAGCCCGACTTCTGTTGGACTCTGGAGCCCAGGTAAACATGCCGGCCGACAGCTTCGAGTCTCCGTTGACCCTTGCGGCTTGCGGGGGCCACGTGGAGCTGGCGCTCCTCTTGCTAGAGCGGGGTGCCAATATTGAAGAAGTCAATGACGAGGGCTACACGCCGCTCATGGAAGCAGCCCGCGAAGGTCACGAGGAGATGGTAGCGCTGCTGCTCAACCAGGACGCTGATATTAATGCTCAGACTGAAGAAACTCAAGAGACAGCCCTCACCTTGGCCTGCTGCGGTGGTTTCATCGAAGTGGCCGATTTGCTGATCAAAACGGGGGCTGATATCGAACTGGGAGCATCAACACCCTTGATGGAGGCTGCACAGGTAAATACTAACTTTAATCGTACGTATAAAATTCTATAATTTATATGATACTAGATTGTTGATTACTGTTCTAACATAGCAGTATTAGCAGCAGCTGTAGTTTGTTTGATATGATTGGCCATATTTCGTGGTTGGTCTATTTTTTTGTACAGTTCAGAGCGAAAAAAAGTTCTTGCTGGGGTACACTTGATTGCTTAATGCTCATACACTGTCAAAGTTATAGCAACCCAAAGAATGCCGAGTGCAAAACCAATGGTATTTAATATGCTCAAAAAGTTTCGTTCAAATCGGTTTGTCAGTTTTGACAAAATAAAATCCTGACGTTGAAAAAAAAAATCATAATTTCCCATCATTCAACCCCCTTTTTTTTGCTGTAGACTGTACGTTGGCTTTCTTCGGGTAGCATTGGTTCTTATTGACGTCCTTTTTGTGCATTCTAGGAGGGTCATGTCGACTTGGTGCGCTACCTGTTAGAGGCAGGGGCTAACGTAAACGCGCAGACTGCGACAGGAGACACTGCCCTCACGTACGCCTGTGAAAATGGTCACACCCAAGTAGCCGAGGTGCTCCTGCACTGGGGAGCCGATCTAGAGCACGCGTCCGAGGGTGGCCGCACCCCGTTGATGAAGGCTGCAAGAGCCGGTCACCTGTGCACTGTGCAGTTTCTCATATCCAAGGGGGCTGCTGTCAACCGCACAACCACTCACAACGACCATACGCCCCTCTCCCTGGCCTGCGCTGGTGGACATCTGTCCGTTGCCGAGCTCTTGCTTCTCAAAGGAGCCAATCCTTTCCACCGCCTCAAGGACAACTCCACCATGATCATTGAGGCGTCCAAGAGCGGACATACACGCATAGTAGAGCTGTTGCTCGACTACCCCAGCTCGGTGTTAGTTTCCACTGATGCCCAGGGTCTGGTCGGCGGAGGCTTGGCGCAGATGGGGACCACCGAGGACGTGATGTCCACCGCGGCCACCGCCATTGGTATTCCCCGCATATCACCGCACGTTAACCTCCTACCCCAGCCTCCCTTACCCCGGCCTGAACCGCAGGGAGCAGTGACGGCTCCCCCCGTGGCGAGTCAAGGAGTCGCTAGTGTGACCAACACTTCCTCCCTGGCAACTGCTGCTCAGAAAGTACCAGTCAAGAAGAATCGCGCAGGCGAAGCGATCAGTTCACCTAGTGACCAGCCTCTACCCTCCAGTCAGCCCCTGACCACGGCCGAGGTGCAGCAGACCAAGAATGCCCCCACCAAGGAGGAGGAAGACGAGGCTAATTGGGTACCGGCTGAACTGCATCACAAGTCATTCTTTGAGAAATCGCGCCTGGTCGAGGAACTGGAGAACATCGAGCGTGAATTGCGAGGCGAGAAGAGCGACAAGGGCCCAGGGCAGGCTAGCGGCAATCAGAGTGCGCTGCAGGCACAGCCCGGTCACTCCTCGTCCTTAAGCGCTGCCCTGTCGCATATGCTGACCGAGGTAGCCGAATTGAATCGCAGCAACCCCGGCAACTCGGTCAGCGGAGTCGTGGCTACGTCGATGCCTCTTAAACTCGAGGATATCGTCAAGATGTTGGGAGAGCTACCGCCGTTCGATTCAGAACCCAATCGCCTTTCACCGACGAGCAGCCAACCTGTTGTTTCAGTTCCTTTGCCGCAGCCTTCGCAGTCGCGAGAGAGTGTTATTGTGACCAACCCCAACGTAGTGAGCAGCCCCGTTTCATCAGCAGCCGTAGCCGCCGCATCTCTACCGCCGTCGGAGCGCCCCAAGGTGAAGGCCGTCTCCAAGAAGGATTCGAAGAACGCCAAAAAGACACCGCAGCAGCAGCTGGAGACCAGTTTCCAACAGTATCCTCAAATGCAGCAATTGCAGCACCTGCAACAGCTCAACCAGCATTTGCAGCAACAGCTGATGCAGCAGCGACAGTTGAAACAGCAGAACCAGGCCAAGTTGGCTGTGCTGCAGCAGAATGCCCTGCATAACCAAGTCCAGCTGGCTGCCTTGCAGAGGAACGTCGCACAGCTTCAGCAACTAGAGCAGCAGGTACTGGGTCCCGCGTACGGCGCAGCTTTGGAAGCTGGACAAGGTGCTTCGGCTGCTGCTGCCCGTGCCGAGTTTCAGAACTGTGTGCAGCAGATTCTTCGCCAGAAACAACAGCTCCAGCAGCAGATACGCCAATTTCAGCTGCAGGTTGAGCAGCAGTTGAATCAGCCCCAGGATCAGCAGCAGTACCCCTTGATTGGCGGCGCGAGTGTCACCAGTTTCGACCGCATTGACAGCGAAATTAGCACGGATCAAACAGCCACCATTTATAAATCTTCCTTCTACAGCGAGGATTCGAAAGGTTTCGTATTAAATTCGTTTGGAATTTAAATAAAAAATTACAAATTAGAACTAAAATTTAGTTGATTATTAAATAAAAATTAAATGACGAGTAAATCAAAGATAAATTAAATCTAGCTAAGTTAAATATATATAAAAAGCATCGAAATGGAGAATTAAGACTTCTTGAACAATGACTAAAAAAAATTTCTGGTTTAGCCGAAGAAGTCAAACCCCACAACCGATGCGAAAAGAGACCCATCGACCGGACCATGACGGACGACAGCAGCTCCTCGACAGGGCTCCATGTGACGGGAGCCCCGGTGCCTTTATATGCCGCCCATGACGCCACCTTTGCAGCAACCGCCGTCGGAGTTCAGATGCAGAATACGTCTGGTCAACTGTCACTGATGAACGGGAGCGGACCGCAGCCACTCTCAGCAACACCTTTCCAGAATTTGTCCATGGCCAGCTCATCCTTGGCCAGTTCAGTTTTCTCCCAGACCCAGGTCACGAGTGGGTCGGTGGCCAGCCCCTTCCAGATACCCTATCCAGGAAGCCAACCAATGTTACCTACCAGCGTTCCGGACAGGCAGATGGTTTCACCTCACCCAGCCAACCTTGGTTATCGACAGCAGCTTTCCCTACAGACCATGCAGACGCGTAAGTTTAATTTTAAGTAAATTCATTCGCAATTTCCCCACCAAGTATATCGAGGTGACATGACTTGTTGTCACATAAACCATTATGTCCAACTGAGAAATGATTACGATATACATTTTTATATTGATAATCTCTTCTTTTTTTCACGTAGCTCAAATGGAATCCATAGATTCGTGTATGTCGGCTACCTTGGAAATGTCCGCCCAGGGAACTATTCAGCAGCAGCCCTCAACTTCAGTCAGCACTGAGAAGAAGATGAAGAGCGCCAAAAAGTCAAAATCAGCCTTGAGTCAGCAGCAGCAGCAGCAACCGCAGCCGTCATATGCAGGCCAGATTATCGACACGAACGGTAAGTCTGTCTCTATGTTGGATTCGCTAGTTGCTTGCTATGTTTTACCCTCACCGACTGATAAAAAAAAAACAAGCTTACGTTTTAAAGTTCGTTAATTGTTCTCAGTTTGCTTAAAAAATCACTCTGCAGTTGTTTAACCATTATTAACCATTAGCCCCGTATAACCTTTCATGCTGTTGCTGTTGCCTGCTTTCTTGTTGCCTAAGTTTTGCTCCCCTCACCCTGTGAAGGAATGCCCTTCATAGTTTAAAGCAGTCGAGATGTGCAATTGCCCAACTGTTTTCCATCGTGATCATACGTTGAAATGTCTGACAAACACAATTTTGGTCTATTTCGGTTTTTATTCGGGGGATTATAGCTGCAAGCCTCCCACAGCAGACTCTCGACTCTGCCCCCATTTACTTGGCCTCATCGGGCGATTTCCTTTGCCACGTAGGATCCAATGGATTCAACGCCAACTCCCTACCTTTCACGCTACCCCTTACCCACTCTTCAGACCTGCAAGCAGCAGGCGTTGACGATGGTCAGGCAGCAGCAACAGCAGTAGCCGTAATGGGAGATCATTATACGGGCTATATTACAGGTGCGCGCCTCCCATTCTTTGTACATTAATACTTTGTCGGCGCCTAGAGTCCTCAGTGTTGTTTTCCCGTATTTCGGGAAGAAAAATTAAATTGTCGAATTTGCTGGCAGATTTCATGACGGGCGCGACTGGAAACACGGGAGCGATGCCGGTTAGCCTTCAGCATCAGTCGATGGCGACGGCGGCCAGCGTGGGACTAGCAGCCGGAATCGGCGTCATGCCGGTTGGCGGTGCTTCACCCTATGTGTCGGACCTTGGAGATTACTCCTCACTCGGGTACCTATCCAGTGGTTTAACCGCGAGCGGCACTGTTGTACCCGGAGTAGCCGGCGCAGTGACTCAGTACGGAGCCCCTGCAGCGCCACCAACTCCTACCGGAATGACGGGACCTTTGCCTCCTGCTACGGCGTCCGGGAGTGCGAGTCAGTTATCGTCGATACTTGATTTGGATTCCGAAACAGATTCTAATCACGACACTGCCTTAACTTTGGCCTGCACTGGTAAATAACACACTTTTAAAAAATAATAATAGAATCAATTAAATAATATAGTAATAATATAATTCAATTATATAAATAAGAAGTAAATGTCTTCATTAGAAAGCACTAGGTTAGGCGGAAACATTATTTACGACAGTCTGCATAATTGTTTTCACACCTTTACAGGCGGCCACGAGGAACTCGTCGAACTGCTTCTATCACGCGGAGCCGATATCGAACACCGCGACAAGAAAGGTTTTACGCCGCTGATCCTAGCAGCCACCGCGGGACACGATAAGGTCGTCGAGACGCTCCTCAACCACGGTGCCAACATAGAGGCCCATTCGGAACGCACCAAAGACACGGCGCTCTCGCTGGCCTGCTCGGGAGGACGCTACGAGGTCGTCGAGCTGCTGCTCAACCGCGGTGCCAACAAGGAACACCGCAACGTGTCCGACTATACTCCCTTGTCGCTAGCTGCTTCAGGCGGCTACGTGAACATCATCAAGCTGCTCCTGGCCCACGGCGCCGAGATCAACTCCCGCACGGGATCCAAACTAGGCATTTCACCGCTGATGCTGGCCGCCATGAATGGTCACGTGGCGGCCGTGAGGACTTTGCTGGAGATGGGGAGCGATATCAGCGCCCAAATTGAAACTAATCGCAATACTGCACTCACTTTGGCCTGCTTCCAAGGTATGGTTTTTCATATCTGCCAACACTTGTACACTTATCAAATTGACTGATACTCGTTCGTACGGTCATCGCAGACCCTGTCAGTCATGGATTCCGGGTCTCAAGTGCAGTTTTATTCTTTTCTTCAGTTATATACTATATTTATAACCAACTTAATTGATAGTAAATCAAATATTGTTAATATTTGTGTATATATATTTACACGCAGTTCTTTTTATTTATTATTTTAGGTCGACATGAAGTAGTCCAACTCCTCCTGGAGAAGAAAGCCAACGTTGAGCACAGGGCCAAGACGGGTTTAACCCCCTTGATGGAAGCGGCCAGTGGAGGCTACGTAGAAGTGGGACGCGTCCTGCTCGAGTACAATGCCGACGTTAACGCGCCGCCTGTTCCCTCGTCTCGCGACACTGCTCTGACCATTGCGGCCGACAAGGGTCACGTCGAGTTTGTGAACCTGCTGCTAAGCCACGGAGCCCAACCTGATGTCAAAAACAAGAAGGGAAACTCACCCTTGTGGCTTGCGGCTAATGGTGGCCATCTGGAAGTGATTGAGCTACTCTATAGGGCTGAGGCTGACATTGATTCTCAGGTAGACAGTACTGTCTGGCTAGTATTAACATTGGTTATCTAACAACTTAATATTTTTCCTTCAAATGATAGGACAATCGCAAAGTCTCTTGCCTAATGGCCGCCTTCCGCAAGGGCCACATCAAAGTCGTCAAGTGGATGGTGAAGAGAGTCACTCAGTTTCCGTCTGACCAGGAAATGACGCGTTACATATCAACCGTAGTCGACAAGGACCTGATTAAAAAGTGTCACCATTGCATGGACATCATTCGGGCAGCCAAGGACCATCAGGCGGCGGAGGCAAACAAGAATGCCGCCATTCTCTTGGACGAACTGGACATGGAGAAGATACGGGAAGACCTGAAACGGGCTGCTGCAGCTCGAAAGCGGGAGAGGAAGAAGCGCAAGAAGCAGGAGAAACGCGAGGAGAAGAAGAAACAGGATGGCAATTCCGATGATCTTAACGGACAGGTATAGCTGAACAGTTCAAGCACGTGTTTAAGAAATAAACCCTAGTTTAAACATAAAGTTTATATACAACATCATACATATGTTTATCTATAGTTTATGTTAACTTACTGTTATACATATGATTTTATATGTGTTTGATTCTTACATAAGTTTGCATGCAACATTAGACGTAAGTTCACTTCTCTTAATTTGTTATAATTATGTAATATTTTTATAACAAGTTAATGACAGATGATATTTTTTACATCAATTTTTATATGCAAGTTTGATACCAATTCGTTTGACAGTTTGTAGCACGTGTAAAAGATTATTCTTCAAACATGTTGATTTCCATTTTACTGAACACCTTTCGTTCCCAGGAGTTCAATGGCGACGACGACAAGGACGACGATGACGACGACGCACAAAGCGATAACGACGATCTGATTGGCCAGGAAATTGTCAAGCCTGCGATCGAAGTCGACAAGACGGTCAAGGAGAGCGAGAAAGTTACCGACAACCCTCTGCAGTCGAAATCCTCCAAGAAGAAGAAGAACAAGAGCAGCGAGCAGAAGAAGGAGAACATCAAAGAAGTCGGTGAATTAGAGCCGGACAGCAAAGATACCGCCCTCGACAACATCCCGTCAGCAGGTGCCACAAGCCAGTCTATCCTCGTCGATTCCGCAGCAGCAGCAGCAGCATTAGCAGCAACCTCAGCAGGAAAATCAAAACGCAAGGAACAGGACGCCGAGAAGTCTGCAGATAAGGCCATAAAGACGCACGGTGTCAAGAAGGACGCCCAAGAAGGTTTCACCGTTCTCGACACGCTGAAGGATCTGAATAACCTGCCGGCTGCCTTGAAATCGCCCACTTCGCTGACAAGTCCCAAGAAGCCGCAGAAACGAGAAGAGGGCTGGAAGGAAGTCGTACGCCGCGGACCGGTAAACGCCCGTGAGGCTACTGTCGCCAGTGCTGCAGCCGGATCGATTGCGGCCAAAAAGAGTTCATCTAGTGAGAAGGTAGCACCCGCGCTTGCGGTTCTCCAGAGTTCGGAGCGCTCGAAAAAGGTGTCGGTGCCTTCGAATGCAATCAGCAGGGTCATCGGCAGAGCCGGCTGCAACATAAACGCCATCCGCGAAATCTCTGGCGCCCACATTGAAATCGAGAAGCAGGGCAAAGGTCAAGGTGACCGCAGCGTGCTGATTAAAGGATCGGCCGAGTCGATACGACAGGCCCAGCAGTTGATTGCCGCTCTCATTAAAGAACCCGAGAAGGAATTCAACGAGCTCATGACGAAATTCCGGGCTACAAACGCTGCATCCTCGGCAGCAGTAGTCGTACCCTCGCAAACCAAACCAGTTACCGTGAAAACGACGAGTGCTGTTGTAACTACAGTTGCTGCGTCGGCTGTAATTCAGCAACAGCCCAAGGTCACTCGAGCTGCTACAACCATAATTGCTACCAAGCCAGCTCAAGCTGCTTCGTCGCAGGTCTCAGCCAGCTCAGCAGCTTCCGCGTGGGGAACCAGCAGCACTGCTGCCCACCCGTCGCCAAAGAGAAGTATCTCGGTCTCAGGGACAAAGACTCCTCCCGGCACTACGCAGCAGCAGCCTCAGCACCAAACTAAAGGGCAGGCAGTTCGCCAACTGTTCCCCACGGAGAGCAGCCCACCAG
>JAIQCU010001940.1:0-14703 GCA_022114935.1 Leptestheria dahalacensis
AGCATGACGGAAGATGTTCACGGGGAACCCGAACGAGTTATCAGACGAGGCTCCATGTCCTGAAGTGGAAGGGGGTCCGGAAGCAGCATTCACGGGGATATCAACTAGTGAGGACGTGTAGCAAGAACCTGTCGGGAAAAAAACAGAAGGTAATGCAACAAACTTTGTCGATATAAATACACGTATGTAGATATATAAACCACACATATGTAAATACAAATATAGTGCAAGAGAAGTAATCTTACTAGAGGGGCCGCTTGAAGAAGAACTGGAAGTTAATGGAAGACCAGGGCTGGACAGTTGTACGCAAAAATCCTCAAACGTTGTAGGCTCTTTCAGCGTCTGCGTTATGTTCTCCAACGCCTTGCTGCGCTCCTCATAGCTTTCAATTATAGAGTGAGAGAACGAGTTTAGTCTTTTGCTATTCTGTAATAAACTGCTAATTGTGTCGATAGTCACTTACAAAGTCAGATAGTAGGGAAGCATTGAACGGGTAGCCCTAGAGGCATTCAGCGCTGTGGCTCGAACCAGTCCAGGTAAAATGCGCTCGTCGACGATGCACTCGTTGAACAACGGTCCAACGAACGGTACCTACCATTAGCATAGAATACAATAACAGTAAATGTAATAAACATATACTATCATATAGAGTAAATTAATATTCTGGTCAGAATGTTGCCCATCGAATGAATGAAGACTACAAACGTACGTCTGGTTTGCGGGATATCTGAATCCGGAACAGATGATTGGGCAGCGGGTAGATAACAATGAGAACGTCGCAGAATTCGGTCGGGATGATACCGCGCCTGTAGTCCCTATTATGTTCAGACCAGACGATGTGCACCTCGTCATTTCCCAGGTGGCGCATCTAGCAGCGGCAAAGACAACACCCTGTGGTTAGTCGTGACTTTTCGTCCCACAAAGATGACAAAAACAAAGAAACCCAGAGAACCGCACCAAATTAAGGGGAAAAACAATGAAACCTTCTGAAGTAGGGCATCCTGGTTGTGCGAGGGCATTCTCGTCGAAACGTGGAATACGACCTCAACAAAAGAAGTGGCAAAGTACGGCGCCGTTTCTCCCGTCGAACGATTTCGCTGCAGTCCTCCCATAAAGCCTGTATGGCCCTCCAGTTCAACCTCCCAGGCCATGGCTGCAACGAAGTCCTCAAATCCTTGACTGCCTCCCGAGTTGGACAGAATCGAGTTTTTATCCTCCTGACCCTCTCCGACGTAAATGATGGCGATCTTGTGCGTCTCTCGGCATTTCTGCGTAAATCAATTTGATTAATTTCTGTGCACACTAACTGCATCACTGAAACCCTATTATGACCTAATATTGGAATTCAAAACCAATCTAGCAATTTTCAAATTTGCGCGCTATTTTTTTTCTTTAATAATGATACACTATAAATAGGAAACTACAAATGGAAACTCAACCTGGCTATCCAGATTTTTCAGCTCCCGAAGCAGTTTATCGCTTTTCTTCAACAGGTGAACCTGGCCGCGCTTGTCCCACGACGTAAGACCCAGCTGCGAGAAGAACATGCGACTCAGCTGGAACGCCGATTGGGGATCGTCCGGCAGGGGTTCCTCACAAGCTGCTGATTTCATCCTACGTAAAGAAACCAAAACATTCAAGATCAACTGGAAGATGATAATTACGAGGTCGACGATAAAAAGCTGAATACCATGGATCATTGCAGTGCCTGTGGATGAAATCCAGCTCCGTGTGTTTTTGCTGCAACAGCAAGTTGACAACTTCCTCCTCCACTTCGGCCGACACGCAGCTTGGCGGCAGTGCAGGTGAAGCCAACGTTTCTCCAGCTCTGGCCACAGGAATGCATTCTGGACTCGTTGCCCCAATGTACAGCAGCAACTATTTCAATCATATAGGGCATTAACATGTAAAGATCGTTATGGATTAATTATTTTGATATCTATTTACTTAATTCGAATATTTTATTATTACATTATATTACAATAATATGTGTATTAATTACTTATCATTATATGTGTGCTGCTACTTTCCACAGCAGTAACTTACGTCATCAAGATTATCCATGTCGTCTGCAGTGTCTTCCCAGGTCGGTAAGATGCTGGTGGGCCGGTGTCTTACGGAGAGCCGGGGAGGCGAATGCTGCAGTTCAGCAGAAGTTCCCACGAAGGACGACGTGAGAAACTGTTCTTGAAATACGGGTTCGACGGAGACTCGGTAGCTGGGCGGCTGGCGCGTTAAGGTCGAATCATCCCTGAAACCGTAGAGCACGGAGGCATCCCAGCAGGATTTCCCTCCCAGGTCGCGCAGGATGACTCTGACTTGGGATTTCGCAGTGCGGAACGTTGAACTTATTCTTCCACCAGGCGCTTCGAGAGCTGGAAGCTCGACAAGTGACATCAGGGTATCGCTGTTAAGTACGAAGAACTATCGAGGAAAAAAAATTCAATTAGTAAGCTAATTTATCAAGTAAATGATAATGGTTTTCAAAAAATAATGTTTTATTTAGTTTGAAAATAACGAATAATAATAATAGATATCATCATATTAAAAAAATGTATAGGTTAAATTACTTGAGAAATAATTAATAAATGATTATATTAATCTAAAAAATTAATTGTTTGATTTTGTTTTTTACTTGCACTGAAGAGGAATGGAAAATATCGGGGAACAACTCTTCGCCGGAGTAGCCAGGCAAGTCGTCATGCTCCATCACGGCAGAACTGAGACGAGAGGCTCCAATACCCATGGGGAAATGGCCAACATGATTCACCAGATGGTTCATTGCCTAGAAAGCACCAAACACAGGAATCAAATGACCGAGACAGACCGAAAGCTCGGTAGTTCCAAGTCGGTTTGAGATCTGAAAACATACCATTTTGGCTGCTAAGCGGACAGCTTTCATATTCTCTTGATTCTCCCCCGTGGCAATCCGAACTCTTCCGTAACCAGTTCCAGGCTCCTCGGACTCCCTGGCCGGACTCTCGCTTGGCGTTCCAGCGGCGGTTACGGTGGAAAAGTGTTCGCCTATGTTGTCGACAGCCCTATCGACTTCCTCTTCCGTGGTATTCTGCTCGGCGACGGGCGTCATGTTGCCCGAGGCTACCGAGTGCAGCACGTGAAAGACTGTCTGAAGTAGTGGCGACGAGTTTTGATGAGACTCGGGCTCCAGCAGGTAAGCCACGGGCAGGTTCATACACCATTCGCCCAGACACAGGGCTAGAGTCAGCAGCAGTCGTTTGGTCTGGTCATTGCATGTGGGCGCGAAAGCCAAGGCAAACAAAGTGTGTGACAACTCCTTTTTGAAAAAAAAAAATTACAAAAATAATAAATGAATCTACGAAATATTACAGTACAGTTTATAGGATGGCGGGGGAGTTATGATAATCTTTCGCCTTTAGGATTAAATTTTGTCAAAACTAATGGCCCGATTGAAACGCAACTTTTAGAGTACATTAAAAACTAGCCGTTCTATGCTCGGTATTTTTTGGGAGGCTCTAACTTTGATAAGGTGAGAGCAATAAGCAATGTACCTTTCCCCAACTATTTTTTGCCCCCCGACTTTAGTAATCAAGAATGTTACCTCGACGATCATTCTGGGCAAATCCGGATAAAAGCGAAGAAGTGTTGCGCTTTTGTCGCACAAAAGCAGCAGCATATCGCAGGCCACCTGCGCCACGGCCTTGTTCTTAAACTGGCGAACAATAAGAAAAGAATGACTGTTAGGTTACCATTGGAAGCGAGAGGCTTTTTTTTCTTCAAGTGACGAGAAATCATGCTTAAATGAACATAGAAGCAACAATGGAACAAACCTCCGACGTTGAGGAGGACTTGACTGGTTGTACTGGAACACAGTGCTGCAAATAAATTGGAGGGGAAAAAAATGTGCAAATAGATTAATAAAGCTCAACAAGTTCACATGCGAATCACGCAGGGTTTTTCAGACAATCGAAACAAAACGAGAACAGCATAAATAATATCACTGACAGTTAACGCATCGTTTCTTTCACAAAGTTACCTTGAGTACAGCCAGCAGAACAGAGACAGCTTCTCTGATTTTCGGATGTTCTCGCTCGTGGGACAACTGAGTGTAGATGAAAATGGCCAGACTAGAGAGGGCTACGCAGCGGCCGACGCTGGTAGGTTCGCGTTTTGCTGCTTTCAAGCTGATTGCAATGACCTGATCCTGTGCGTAGCCAACAGGTAAATGGTGTTGACGAGTCTGACTTTAACCGGTATTCTAGTAACAATGTAACGAATGTTTACTTTTACGCTTTCCATCGGTACCAGCGTAAACTCGTGCATCGTCGGTTGCATAACGCGTAGGTTAGGAAGGATCTGCGGGAAGCAGATCAAGGAACCAACTAGCGAAACAGCTTCCACCCGCGGACTCTTGATAAACCAAAACAAGACGTGATTATAGTGTTATTATGGCCAAGGTAAAGGAATGCTGATTCGAGTGTAATTAAAATTGGCTAGTTTTGGTTACGTACCCCTTTAAGGTCGTTGGACGAAATAATGGTATTCGCCCCGTGAAGGAAATCTAGAGCTAATAGCGAGTAACCGGGTAGCTGGACAGAGAAGAACCTGGGTCCGCAGTGTTTGATCACCGTGTTAATCATTTCCTGTAAATAATTTTTTTAAAAAACGACGTAAATAAAATACAGAATGAAAGATAAAGGACGGCGGTGTGTGTTTGGCTTTTTGTGAACAGCATATGCGAGGTACTGGAATTCATACTTGATCGTCGGACAGGAGGCCGCGATGTAACGCCCGGTAGAATTGCAACAGGTGGTTACGTGTCAAGGGTCTGTCATGGCGCTGTACTGTAATATTGCACAAAAGCTGCATGGCATAGAGCTTGCCCTTGCTGTAGCTCGCCGGCAAGAGTAAGGCCTACGGAAGAGCCCAAAAACATGTTTTGATTGATTAGCGTCTCGGACTGCCAAATTAATTAGTAGAACGATAATCTCAACACTCAAAACCAGAATGAAATGTAAAGGATAACAACAATTAAACATAAAGAATAATTTATTTCTAAAAATCTTACTTTATGACACCAGGGGGCAAGCAGGAATAAGGGCGGTACCAAGTGTGGACTTGGTGGAGTGCTCAGGTTATCCAAACTAACACCTTGATTTTGTCGAATCTGTACGGATAGAAACGGTTAACTTGAATGGCTGTATGACCACAATGATGATTCCAACGGTATTTCAACTAGTGCTATTCGAACCTGAATCAAAGTGGATAGTAGAACTATAGATCGACATTTGATTACCTTGATTAGCACCGAGCCCAGTTCAACCAGGTACTGAAATATTGCAGCGTGAATACCGGGTTGCTTTCCTTCGTTAGGATCGCCCAAGGATCCCAGCATGCGCTTCCACATCACTGCGGTGACATCAGGTAGCCATCCTTTGACTTTCCCGCCCATCATAACAGAACGTGATTCGTCGTTTGCCTCTCCTTCTGTTCATCAGTAAAAAGGAACGTCACGTATTGTGCAAATTTCAATGGACCGCTCGACTTGCCTATCATTCCAGGGTCACTGGCCATCATGTCGATCTGTATGGGAGAGTCTTTGATCGAATTGGTTTCGATTCCGCTTGAAGGGGCAGGCGATGGCGACCGGCTGTCACACTCGGAGTCGGAGTAGACGCCTGCGGAAGCTACAGGAACAAGTCACAGTTTAGTTTAACGAAAGGATTGGCACATCACAAGTATTACGGGGATTAGATTATATACCATATCTGCACGGAGTTATAAGATATAATTATAATTTTGTTATTTATCAGCCATTACGCTTAACTGGTAATTCAACTTGCTAATAACATAAACAGTTCAACTCAGACCGTATTGGTCTTGTAATAACTTGTAACTACGCAACGTAGAATAGCTTGTTTACGTCTGAGATGAACGATTGAATCGGCAGAGCGCGACTTTCTTCGTAGCTGCTGCCGTCGTGGTGTTAAGGGCCGTCTCAGCAGTTGAGCAGTTGACGCAGTTTCAAAGACCAGCATTCGTGTGATGCGGTTTTCAACATTGGCCGGAATACCTGGGACAAACATAATGCATTATGGTACATTTCCACACTGACGGGGATTTCGACTTTCCAAATGAATTCTAAAACCAGCTGTGTACGATAGTCTCGGCCCATCTCATTCTAAAACTAGCGAAATGAAATGGAGGCAATATCTTGCATAATCTGGGTAAAGTCTTCACGGGACACTATTACCATTTCTCTGGGGGGTAATCGTGCCCGTTCTTTACCACGTTAAATGAACTCTTAATTTTGAAGTTAAATTACGTGGAACAGCCATGCTAACATAGCCCCGCAAACTCCGCGGAAGCGACGGGCTGAGGACTTGAGGTAAACGTCCTTCACTCCGGCTTCTGACCAGCGGCAGATGACGAAAAGCCGACTCTTGTAACTGGGTATCTCCTGAACTGCTGTGTCTGCGACGTGAACGTGCGGCTGCGTGATGCGTACCTATTGAGAACAGACATTATCCAGTTACGTGGCTAGCTGGGACAAATATTGGTTTTTTAAAAAGGTGATTTGCGTACCTGAAACGGACCCTCTGGATCTAACCGATCCCGTGGCCGACTTGGGTTCGTCCTGTCCCTGGTTCGATGAGCTTTGGCCTTTGGTAGAGACGCTGGAGGCAGGGTGAGGTGGCGGCGGATACGTGGGAGTTGAAGCAGGAGTTGTTGTTTGACTACGGTTGACTACAGACGTGGTTTTCTGCTGAGGTAAGTTGAGTCGATTCGGGGGTTCGACCTGGCCAGCTCGGCGTTTTTTGGCCTTCTGTTCGCTGAGGCGATCCAGCGGCAGATCGCTTAAATCGAGATGGTACACGTGTCTGGTTAAGACGCGGGTCAGCGTATCCATCGTTTTCTGTTACAGAATTAGCATGAATTAGTTACACGGCTCGTAGGATAAATTAATTCGTAACTATTATTTATGAAAAATTTAGATTAATCATTTTAAAATCGAACTGATAATTCAATTATTCAATTAAATTATTTACGATAATTAAATTTATAAAATTGTTGAAATATTTATTAGTTGTTACTAATATACAACATTAGGAATTAGAGCACATAAAGTAATTTAGCATAAATACAGGATTGTATATTAACCTTACTTTTACTTTATTTTTATTAAAATTTGTCTTTTAATTCTATTTTGAGTGTTATGATTTCTCCTTCCACTATTACTTTATTCTTATTCTCATTATATCATTAATTATAATTATTACTAATATTTTATTTATACATCTTGAATGGAATAGGTGGTGGGATAGTTTAACAGGGTTCAGGAAATGGTAAACTTACCGCCCACTCGCGGACAAGTGCCTCCCACACGGCAAGACTCGCGAGCACCTGAACAAACTGATCCCAGAGCTCTAGTGAAACCACCACATTCAAATTAGCCCTAATCCAGGTAACAATCAAGGTCTGGAACAGAGCTGCGGCTAGACGGTTGCCCAGGCAATCGTCCCTCTTTTGGGTCGGTTCACTTAGCACCTGTGACGTCACCTGCAGAAGTACCAACAGTAACTGCTCCCTATGCAAGACAGAATTTCGAAGCAAAAAAAAACAATATAAATTAAATTTTATAAACGCTCATATAAGCTAAGAAATCAAGATCCGTACCAGGTTTTCTGTTCCATTTGGGTGTTCATCACCATGAAACGATAAATGCTTAGCACCCTTTTGCAGACATCCACCTGCTCCTCTAGTACGTCAGCAGCTTGCGGCGGAATCCAATTGAGGAAAACGTGAGCGGCGTGGGTAATGAATATCTGCAAAGTATTCTGTCAGAGAGATAAAAAGGTACAGGAATATTAGGAACGCCAGCCCTCGTACAAAGTTGAACGAATAGTTTCACCTGTGATCCTGCGCGCACAGAGTACTCCTTCGCAGCCTTACCCTAAAAAATAAACATAAATATAATTGATTTTACTGCCGGAATTGTCGGAATTAGTGCAATTGTACAGCACCTCACTGTCTTCAGGCTCCTTCGGTTCCGTCATGAAAACTGGCACCTCAACCTGGACGACAAACTTGTGAAAATCTGTCCATTAAGATTCTGGTTTTATCAGTGCGATACTTTGCCCTGTATCCAGTCCTTATAGAGCGACAGAACCCTCCTGGTCGCACCCGAATACTGCATCGGTAGAAGGAACGCCTGACGGTACATTTCAATGACGAGATTGACATTTTCCTTCGTCCCCAGCAGAACATCTTGGGCAACCGTCGTGTCTCTACGTTCCTGTTCACTATAATTACCAAAGTGAACGTAAGCAGAAGGTTTCAATCATTTTGACTGTATCTTTCACCTGGTCTTCCAGTTCTGCGCGGAAACAAGTTCCTTGTCAGAGGCTTGGCTGCTGAAAGAGGAATCCAATATCGGCGTTCCTAGCTGCACAGGGACTTTGTGAGTTGATTGGGATTCCTGGGAACGTTGGGATACGTGCGTTAAGTTGGTTAACCACTTAAGTACTACTGCCCGGCAACTAAGCAGCGGTTGTCTGGTGCTCGTGGTGTACTCGTTGGGACCCTGGCACCTTAACTCGTTTGTATCTAACGTGTAAATGAATTATAAATACTAGATGAATGCCAATAATTCATTAATTTGACCCTTGTTAAATGACTTACCCAAGTTTGGACAGTAGATGTTGGTTCCTTTCGATAAATCCGGAAAGATGTAAGGTAAGTAGAAACGCTGGAAACTTTGTAAGAGAAAAGCGAAGCATTTCTGGGGTCGGCCGTAGTTTTTATCCCTCCATTCGATTCGGTTCACCTGGGATGCAAGTTAAACAACGTTGTTTTGACGCTTCAGTTTCTAACGTTAGAGAGGTAATTCACCAATACCTGTTTAACCATTTGCTCCATAAGGTAGTCAAGATAGTACTGGGATGAATCCTCGAGGCCCTTTTCACCGGGAGGCGGAGGAAAGGGTGGCGTGACATCTTAAAATTTTTATATTGGTTGATTACAGTCATGTTTCGTGTTTTCACTGCGAACTTTACCATCAAGGTGCTGACCCTGCTGATTTGGGAACCCTGGCGCTATATTCCTGAATATAGAATGAGCACCGCTGTCTGCGTTATCGCCCAGAGCTTGGTACCACAGCAGGAACAGGCTGCGTTGATGACAAATGTTGATGTTAATGATATTTATCGCGACTCGGAGTTGCCGTAGAATATGCACGTATTACCGTATCGCAATCCGTCGTATCTCAAAGTAATTTCCTGGGTGCAGGAGGCGCAGAAAAAGCTGGTACAACGTGTGACTGTGCCATCTCTGATGCAAGAGCTCGGGGACCAGTACCAGGATTCGCTCGAGCAACGGAAGCACGCTCTCCAGTTCTTCCCGCTGAAGGCGAGGCCCTGCAAACCATTGAATGACTTCCACACTTTCAGTTCATTAAAACATTCGTAATACCTTTGAGTCGTAACGTGGACTCGACGGCGGTGTAAGTGTCGTAGAAGATGTAAAATACCTGGCTGAAATGAGTTTCGACCAGCGTTTTGGACTCCGTCACATCTATGTGATCTGTGGAATATTCGTATTAATGTAAACATGCCACACACTGATAACAGCAATTATTTACCAAGTGTTATTTTCAAGTGTTTGAATCTTGTTGGAGAGTCTCGTTTGACGTCCAAGAATTTCTGAATGGATTTCTTCACGTCGATGGTGGGTTTCTTGCTGAACATTCTACCAGCTTCGGTTACAGCATAATCGCACAGGGAAAAGTGAATTCCTTAGTCATTAAGAGACTTTACAGTTCAGTTGTACGCCACACCTCATAGAGAAAATTTCCTGCCTTACTTTAAGGTAACCTGTCAACTTGTGTGTTGAATGCGGTTGTCGTACACAGTAATGCGACGGAATCTGCAGTGGCGCTAACCTGATAAATCGAATATTTTACGCAAAAAAACATGGAGCGAAATTGAACTTTTTAAGTTTATATTAACTACTTATCATTATCATAACAGACTTTAATGTTGAAAGTAACGCAACACATTATTAATAGACATATCTTAATGTATATTGTCAATACCATGATATGGTCATGACATTATTAGGACACGTACGTTACTTTACAAGTTTATGCAAACTATACATATTTCATTTCTTTACTTATCTATTGGCATGTCGTAAAGTAGAAAGTATCGCATTTGGTACATTCTTTATTGCATCCAGTCTACAAGGACAATGCTAACTACTACAATGGTTAATGTCATGCTATGATGTACTGTTCACATGTACAAACACGTACAAACTTACTTCTAACAAAATTATTATAATTTCCAACTTTAGGATTTTATTGCGGCTAAACTAACAACCCGATTTTAATGAAATTTTAGCAGATCATTACGTACTACTAGATCTACATTCAGTATTTTTTGGGTTGCAATATCTTTGTAAATGTAAGAGCAATACGCAACCAACTATGTCAGAAGATCGAAAGAATCGTACGGCAAAAGGCACACGTGAAACTTGGCCATTAACGATATGTTAAGAAGTTCTATTACGGCTAATATTTCCTATATAAGATATAACAATGCTATCCATTGAATCTGTGCTGGAAAAGTGTCTCGTGTTGGCCCTTCGCCGGGCATATTTGCTTGAGCCTGCCTGACCTTGTTGTCCTCAAACAAAGGAATAAACAGAAACCGAATCTTCATATTCACTCTCTATGAAACGACTTGTACTTTTAAAAAATCTGTCTTTTAAAGAAAGAAAAACTAGTTTAAACTCGCATGGGTGGCAGATGTTAGTCTCATAGTTGCGGAACAAAGGACGGACGAGAGGAAACGAGTTTCAACTTGCACGGGGCAGAGAGCACAAGGCAAGCTGAGCGAGGCCCGGTAGCACCTGCTCTGCAGCTATGCACATAAAACCTCAATACGGTCGACTGCTTTACAGGGCAACAGGCACCAGGGGTCCGCTGCCCCGGGGGGAGGAGAGGGCGGAGGGATTCCTGGTAACAATGATTTCTACTGTTTAGTCTGTGAACCTTGTGTAGATTATATACAGATACTGAATAAGGTGAAGGTGGAAAGCGCTGTCATGTTAATCACCGGCTAATAACACAGAACAGTAGCAGTCAGGCTTAAACGTGAACCAACATGTAGCATTTTTAAACACTTACCTTGATTCTTCATTAACTTTAATAGACGCTACTTAAAGTGTGGCTACTTTGACAAGGGAAAAAAGCAAAAGGTGCACTGCACGCTTCAGTGCTCTTGACAGGATTGCTGTGGTGTTATTATTTTGATTATTATTAGTCCTAAACTCCAGCAGGCTGCTTAAGCGCCAGGTGTGTCGCGTGGCGCTCATGCATAGGGCTGAGGGGGTCCAAGACATTGCAGTAAAATATACGGTTCATGCCAGCCGGGTTATGTGTATATGCCGCGCTCCGGTGGAAAAAAGGGCGTCTGATCAAAGGTTAAATTGCTACTTGAGGGCTGATGCCTCCGAGAGGAGCCAGCAGCTGGTGACTAGCTGCTGAGGAAGTGGTCACACACCAGAAGGGTTCAAATGAGACACTACAGTGCCGAGCTCTTGAAAGGAAAATAGCATGCGTTTTCAACAAGCCCGTGTGATTCTTAAAAAACACCTATACAGACTCCTTATAGAACGATATCATATATACCATGACATCTATGAACACTTAAGTATAATAATGATATGCACAGTATACCATGACATGATATCGAAGATGTAAGAATATAAGCTGTAATAGCTAAGACATGATTAACATACAGACGTAAATATAATGATAACAGATTCGTTTAACATGACGTGGACAGGACTGTTTTGAGGCGACTGTACAATCCCGGGCAAAAAAAAAACGCTCTTTCCGGGGAAAGTTGATCGCATACTGCTCCTGAACATTCAAAGGTATAACAACCAAAAAAATGTCATGCGTAGGCCTAGACATACTTGATGCACTTATTAAGTTTCGTTCAAATCGGTTCGTTACTTTCGCCATAATAAAATCCTAAAAGTTGACAATTACTACGATTCTCCTCCATTCAGAGCTCCTTATTTTGGCCCTAGATTGTACATGTGATGTTTCATTACAACGTTCACATCGTAACGAGTACCTGTGTAAGAGAGGCCATTAAGAATCCATCGATCATTTTCAATTGAATCATATCATTAGAATTGAACATTAGTTAGATATAATTCACTTAGAAAGTTGAACATGTACTGTCGTTACAGCTTTTTAAGGTATTCAAGCGTCATATCGCAATGCAGAACCAGTATAGGCCGAGGACCTGCTGAACGACCTACTTTCTATAACCGTCTGTCTGCTAAATTTTGGCGAACATCAGCAGTTGCTGCAGTTCCTGCTTCCATCTATCTATCTAACTGTCTATCAGTCTATCTATCTATCTATCTATCTACCTATCTATCTATGTATCTGCACAAGCAGCAATCAGACTGGAACCAGAGCTAGTTGAACCGCTGTTTCAAAAACTCATAAAGTAGAATACTATAGCAAGGATCATTAGTACGACACCTTCCTGTCGCTAAAACAATAAACTACACGTAGATAACCTCTTAGATTACAATTAGCCCTTTCCGTTTTCGACGAGTGCTTAAGCCCCCCCCCCTGCCTGCAGGTATGGTCACCTCGCGGCCTTGTTGANCTGCACGTTCCACTGAATAAACCTTCAACCTACGCCAGATCTGATCATCCCTACCTACAAGTTACACAAGCTATTGGGAACGAAGATCCCTATATCGATTGCCATTGATCAGCGTCGAATTGGATTGCTGTCTATATCCCTGACACAGAAGGAACAATGTCTCTTATGCGCGCCATACCTCTTTACGCCAACGTCGAAAGGTAATTGACATTCAAATGTTGAATCAAATTAAGAGGTAGTCGATTGTTTCGTTAACCCGCGCAGTTTAAAAAGTTGGGTCGACCAAGTAAAACACCAGTGAAAAGCGTTGCATGTCTTAAGGTACTCGTTATTGCATCAACTTGAATAGCCAATTAGTGAAAAGCAAAGCAAAGGAACCCAGATAACTATTTTTTGTCTGTTAAGGATTTCCTGTCGAGAAGCGAAAACGCCTTTACTGTCAGTTTTTCCTAATTTTCTTTTTTGGTCGCTTGGAAAGAAGGAGAAGACGCGCCACTTCCTTAAAAGTACACTATTGTTTCGCCATTGTATCTTATTACCGAATCCCTGGGAGGTATTCCCAAGTTGTACAGCGGAAGCTCTTAACAAAGATCCTCTATACACTACAATCTTTAGAGCAGAAGAAAGGGTCCTGGCTGGGGGGAAAGTTATTCGCTTATAACTCCCTGAATTATTCAGTTATAGCAGCCCAAAAAATACTGCCTGTAGCCTCAGTAGTACTCAACAGACTAGTAAAGTTTCGTTGAAATCGCGTTGTTAGTTTAGCCAAAATAAAATCCTGAAGTTTTAGGATAGTTTGAAGTTTAGTCGATTTCACCACGTTGCCAACTTTTGACAATTCCTGCACAGTTTAGTAAGCTTCGAAACAAATGTAACGTGTAAGAGGTTGTGTTGTTTTAACATACGGGCATGCTGTTCCGTGTGAAACCGGAGATGTTTTTAGGTAGTTTCACTGGGTCTCGTGTCCCTGAAGAAGGGAAAGGCGGGGCTTATAGTCAATGTGGAAAGGATATAACAGTTGCTGCTGCAGGTCTTGTTACATTCATTTCCCATACTTCCGCTGGGCATGCTGGTTCTCTCTCTCTCCGGCTGTCTCTCTCAACAGCGACCAAGAGTTTAGAAAAGCGCAGTACTGAAAGTAAATCAAGTTAAACTGCTGCAACTGAATTAGAAATGAGTGTGCTATCTCAGTTCTGCTTATCGCGTTGGAAATCGGTGGAATCTGTGTCGACATCGAATGCTTTAGTGTACAATCTGTCCAGGTTTCTATTCCCACATCATTTTTAGACATAATCTGAAGTAATTAAAGTTACTAATTTGTTTTCTTTTGACATTCGTGCAGTGATAGCGTCTACTCGTGCTCGGACGAAGAAGCCAACTCCTTGGAGTTTAGCAAGGTAATTAAAGTAACACATCTCATGTCTTTCTCAGACTTAACTTCATCGTAATCATCATTACAGCGTAATTAACTAAACTAGCATTTCTAACATAAGAGAGATAACTGAAACAATATGAGTATAAAATGGAACATTTCGTACTGTAATTAAGTAAAAAAGCTGTAGACTGATTCCAGTCTTGTCACTAGCAAAGTGACAGTCTTGCAGATGTAAAGAAAGACAGATAGATAGGCAGATAGATAGATAGATGGATAGAGAGATAGATAGATAAACAGATAGATAGGCAATTGCGCACGGAAATCCCGGTGTAGGATTATAATCTCAAGCGGTAATCAGGCCACGATCCCGTTTGATGCAGCTTGCGCGCTAATTGGTATGTCACGTGACACTGGGGTTCTCTTCATTTCCGCTTTAACCCGGTCGACCTTTCCGTGTTTGACCTCACGTGCAATGTGTTGCCTTGCCGCTTTCGGCTTGTATACCTCGGCCATATCACGACTTGTGCCAGATGGTAACACACTGACAGCTGATGGCAAATAAATGGGGTTCCTCCTTTTTTTACCCGGGGACCCCAACTGCAGCCCGCATTTACCAAACACAGACACCCCGCTGCAGGCAATGAGGGTATAAAC
>JAIQCU010001941.1:0-14870 GCA_022114935.1 Leptestheria dahalacensis
TAAGTGATGAAAAGTGGTTCTGTCTTATAAAGGTCAATGAACTAATGATAATACCATATCATTTGGAGTAACCTAATCTGCAAGTACCAGATGGGATCTGTACGACGCCTAACTACAGTTGATGTAGAAATACATTAAGATTGCGCAATGGTAATCCAATATATTAATTACTTGACTTGAAGTATCGTTATATGAACTTGCGTTAATCTGCAATGAACATAAGCGGGTGCTTCAAACGACCTTTAAAGCAAATGTACTTCGCAGGTACCAAAGAGGATTTGCAAGACGCAATTTGCACAAAACTGAAAATCGCACGAAAGTAAGAAGACACATCATCTGTGTAATTTGACAGTATTGATAAAACTTAAGGATTACAACAAATCTTGCAGCAGGCCTAGTGGAGTATCCTATATTGGTGTAATTACTATACGCAATTGAACAATAAATGTTAATTGTATTACTGCTGTTACCTAATACTGGTGTAATTTTCGTAATTGCCAACTTTATTTATTTCAAACTAGTTAATTAATTCGGAACTATTTCAAGTGTCGTTGTGTAATTCATAGTACCTTGTAGTGTATTCTGTATAGTTCTCTATGCCACTATATGTTTATCTATGGCTCTATGAAATCCTGTATAACTTTGCATACAGTACAGATACAAGTACAGTCTCAGACTTAGATCAGTACACCTACTTGAACATGAGAACAGTTCACCGTGTTCTGTTTTTGACATTACCAAAGTTATTGCACTTAAAAGTTTAATTGGATTATAGTCGCAAGACCTGCGATAATAACATTACAAAGCAATATGAAAAGCTATATTGTTATGTATACAATAACAATATAATATAAAGATGCAATTAAAAGATATCGTGGTAATAATACGAATAACTTAAAGGAGAATTCAACCGCCAATAACTGCACATCATCCGCTCTTAACTGAGAGATCTTAGGGTCAGATAGATTCTAACGAGAAGTGATTTGTTTAGCGGTTCAAACATCACGGAACTTGGACAAGGAGAGGCTGTGTAAACGACCTTGGCAGCCAAAAGTATTTTTAGGTTTACAAACTATTAAAATAAATGTAGGACCCTTGTGCGTCACTAGCACAACTCTTTTGGACCAAACAACAGACTGTACACGCATTGTTATTTTTATTCTTGGTCATTCTGTGCTTGATGAGTGAACATAACACGGCGCACTTAGTGACAACGTGTATATTTTAACGACCTCTCATCTGTGTGTATAAGAATACTGAATTAGATCGTCTGTTTTTAATTTGTTTATAATTGAAAGTAGGTCTTGATTTTTTAAGTAAAGCTGTCAGCGGCACACACTGGTTTTCTTGCGATTTAACCGCACGATGAGGAAAAAATGAAGGAAACGTTTGGATGAAACTATGCGACGTTTCCAGCCTCGCCTTTCACAATCGCGGAAGCCGTTCCTTTTTTTATTGGACAGCTTGGAGAATTTTTTTTAAATTTTACCAACGAAAAAAGATATGGATAACCTCTCTATACTATGTTGTAACGAAACCCTCATATGAATATTCTAATAATCTAATTAAGATTTCATGTTGAGCGCAGTCTGGAGCTAAAAATAAGAGTGATGAAGGGAATTAGGGATCTTTTTAACTTTGGAATTTAATTTTGGCAAAACTAACGACTTGATTTTAATGAAACTTTCCTAGTGTATAAAGTGCTATCATTCCTACACCCAGCAATTTTTTGGCTGATGTACTTTTGAAAACGTGGGCACCATAAGCGATCAACTTTTCCCCAGCAGGTAACCTTTTTAGTGCTTTAGACTGTACTTAAAGCTGGCTATGTTGATTCAAAGCGATATGTGTATTACTATATTGGTTCATGACACATATTTACGTATATAGACATAAATACGCACAAATATACTTGAACCACTGCACTCCCAACAAAAGCCAGCGAGTCGAGGATCTGCTGAATGAACTGCTAAACCGTCTGCCTGCTGGATTTGGGCAAACATCAGCAGTTTCAGCAATTCACGCCTCCATAAGCAACGACACTGGAACTATAGAGCTGGTAGATCTGCTGGTTTTAGCACTTGGGCTACATATCACAATTATTGATATAAATAACCAATAAGTTACATAGCTTTTAGATATGGTTTTGTAATTGTGTCGATTATGTATACAGAATACATAAGGTTGTGCTAGATTTAAGATATATACGTCTTGAAAAAAGATAAGCATTTAGAACATTACTAATTCTGGCTGTATATGCAACGTACCGCATTGTTCCATGTTTTCTATATATTTATTTATAATATGTACAACAATATATTATTTACATAAAAACGATCAAGTTAACAATAAGGTATTGTCTCGTAACCATCAGCCTAAACAGAATAGGCTTCATCCAAGTACTTGGCGCCCAAAGTCGCTTTACTTATTCCTTCAGTCTGCAGTCATTTGTTTATATTTTCAATTTTATCACAGCGAAGGGAAAATGTCTCTGCGAGGTTTCGACAACACTGAAGATATCCTGTTTTCTGGCAATCAAACTGCGGACTACGGGGACTCCGAGGTACTAACCGCAGCTGAGGTTGTAAAACAGCTCGAAGAGGTAATCGTAAAACTCACATGTTTGCGTTACAAGTGGATTAAGATCACGAAGGTTTTTCATGCTACTGAAACGTGTTTGAGTTTGATGTGTTTATTTTCCTTTAAGGCCTGGATGAACGAAAGCCTTACACCCGAGCTGCTTCACCCGCAGACAGAGCTCGTCGAGTGTGTTCTCGAGCAAGTAAAAAACATGGAAGAGAATCTAGCTAGCTTGTCAAAATCTGACTTTCGGTTTGCTCTGCATCACATGGAGGTAAAACCCTGTATCTATTGTAGCTGGTTAACCATTGTAACATTGCAATATCTGATGATTAGGTTGAACGCCTCAAGTATGTCGTGTCTGGGTACCTGAGGCTGCGACTGTGGAAAGTGGAAAAGTTCTGCGGGCTGCTGATCGATTCTGAAGGTGAAGCCCGTTTGTCCCGACTCACGCCCGCCGAGCAGAAATTCGCAACAGAGTACGCTTTCGTCTCCATCTTAACGCACCAGGCATTAAACAGCCTCTGTGTTTTACGTTAAACAGGCTCAACGAAGCGACTACTTCGCACCTGAAAGCTCTTGCGCTACGGCACATGCCTTCCAACATGCGCGACTTAAGTTCGAAGCAGACGGCGCCGAAACCCAACCTGAATTCATATGTTTTCATCAAAGTAAAACAAGATGCCAATGTTCTCGTCAGTGATGGTGTCGGAGGGTAATCGCAACAGTACGTCAGGGTTGAAGAGGAGTGTATAGTTTTTATTTAAATTATATTTACAGGGATGAAGAAGTTGAATTGAAAAAGCACTCGCAGCATTTACTTCCGTACAGTTCCATATCTTCGCTTCTTCAAGACGGACACGTGACCATATTGTAAAGTTCAGAGGAGAAAAATGATACGCCTAATGTTTTTTTACTTTGCTGTTTCCGCATGAATTACCAAATAAACTCATACATCAACCCATTTGAGCTTTCATAACCACTATGGCTTTGAACAGCTATTTATCTACTTGTAGTAATATTTCATTAGTAACTTATATGCATATTGAATAATAAAATAAATAATAAGTATTAACCACTAACTTATAGGAAATAAGTAAATAATAACTTCTATCTTGATGAGATAACTTATATCGTGTTGATTAATATTCATTTGTACCTAATCGGGATATTTGATTTTAAATTTGCGAATGAGAGATCATTAACCTTGCTCATTCGTTCGTAAGACAGTTATCACGTTACTATTTAGCAGTATTATAAATTCACAGTTCTATGCCTTGAATATATTTCTATTCTATCAATATAAATATTTATGTAAAATTAAATTTAATCTTAGGGTATGCTAGACTTTACATTCAAGCGTAGTAGCTAATTAATCCGCTAGATGGTGTCCTTTTGTTTTGCTCTGCCTCTGCTTCGCTCTGCTTTGCTTGTTGATCTATCACATCTGTCAACGTATGTGGTTCAGTTACCATTACTTTCAACCTCAGTGCTTTCAACATTCTACCACAGTATAGATATAAACTTTTATCCCTGTTCTAACTGTGCTTTCAGCACTCGCAATCCGTCTTTCAAATAAATTCAAGTGGCCTTTTCAGGCATATAGCAGCACAGAAATGGCTGCTGATTCATACGGTAAGCTATTTCTTGCTTTTAAACGTTACATTTATAAGATTGCAGTAGAAATATATATCAGGTGTTTTGTTTATGTTCGTTTCTGGATTGAGAAGACTATTTGTTCAAGTTTCTCGTCATTGGCAGTGCCGGAGTGGGCAAGTCGTGTCTCCTGCACCAGTTTATCGAACGGAAATGTGAGTCGGACAATCTTGTCTCCTTACCATTTGACTTGTAACATTATCCATCAACGCCAACTTTTTCTCTTGTTTGCAGTCAAGAACGACACCAGTCACACTATAGGAGTCGAGTTTGGCTCGAAGGTTGTCTCCCTCGGTAATAAAACGGTCAAGCTACAGATCTGGGACACGGCCGGTCAAGAACGTTTCCAGTAAGGCATATAAATTATGTTAACAAGATAGATAGATAATTGAACAAGTAGCGGAATGCTAAAGAAGGTATCTCGCTCAATTCAACCAGGTCAGTGACTCGAAGCTACTACCGCGGAGCTGCCGGTGCCCTGCTCGTCTACGACATAGCGTCTCGGGAATCCTTCAACGCCCTCTCCAAGTGGCTGAACGATGCGAGGAACCTGGCCAATTCCAATGTGGTGGTACTTCTTGTAGGCAACAAGCAGGATCTGGACGCTGAACGAGAAGTTACCTTCTTAGAAGCCTCCAAATTTGCACAGGAAAATGGTTCGTCTCTCGTTTACTTTTGTGCTGCGGTTCGTCATAATGATATATTCTTGATCCCATCTTTTCAGCACTTATGTTTCTGGAGACCAGTGCCCGCACCGGTGAAAACGTGGAAGAAGCGTTCCTCAAGTGCGCAAAGACTGTCATGACTAAAATTGAATCGGGTAGAATAACATAACCTTTCATTAACATAATTTTAATTTTAACATTATTTTTTTGAAATCTAATTAAATAATTGCATTTATGCTTGGTGTTAATCATTATTGTTCAGACAATCAACTAGTTTTCAACATTGTGTAAAATTTAGTTTAATCTTTGTGTTTATGCTTGTATAACACGAATTAAGTGTTGATCGTCATTGACAGTGATAATTAATCAAGTTAACCATCTTTGAAAATTATCATTGGGTAGGTGAACTTGACCCAGAACGACTTGGATCGGGTGTCCAGTACGGAGAATTGCGGAGGGTCCGGCAAAAGCAATCCAGATTGACCCAGTCTGAAATTCCAGCATGTTCCGCTTGCAAGTTTTAACCCGTTCGGGGGAAAAAAAGCATAATAATAGTTTATGCTGCCTTTTTATTCTGATCTGATCCAGCCTACGAATGTGCAATCAAAAACAGGGTTGTGTTATTTTACAACTGAAAGTATTAAATTGAATCTGAGCTAAATAAAAGTGTCCTAAGGAGAAGTTATGACTGGGGCAATCAATTCGATTTGGTGTCCGTTTCTTCAGAAAGACGTCGGTAACTCAATCGGCCGTTAGAAGTCTGATGAAGAGGAGTTTCCTCGCCCGAAATGGCACGTTTCTTGGGATCCGTCCAGATTAAAGTAATCAGGAGCGGCGCGTAAACCAAGTTGAGTATTCCGACTGAAATGATTAGCGTAGGAAAGCCGATTTGCTCCTCTAGAAACCCGCCTAGCAGTGGACCTTTTTCAAGACAAGATAAAATCAGTTTAAATTAATCAGCGCCTATGAGGAGTTAGGCAATTTGAGGATGAACGTAATATGTTATGAGGATAACTTTAATTTTTTTAGAAATTGTAATGGTGGTTTTAGAAGGCAATGGAATGTTTAAGGGATTAAGGTTCAAGGGTTGGGATGTTAAATTAATAGGACCCAGAGATTACCTAGGCCCAGTTATATTACTAAAATTGGCTAATATATGTACAGTACTGAGCAATGAAAAAGGGTTCTTAACTTAATTGCTTCTTACTTCCATACTTTCAAAGATATCACAACATAAAAAATACTGTGTGTAGTACTAATACTAAGTAATGTACAGTTAAAATTTCGTTGCAATCGGCTCATTAGTTTAGCCGAAATAAAATCTTAAACGGTCAAAAATTACCATAATTTATCGCCACTCAGAAACCTTTTTTCTGCTCTGGACAGTAAGTAAAGAAGTTGCCAACTACCGAAGTTGTAACACACTTAATGAGCGAGCTGAGAATATATAACTTTAAAATGTCAACTCTCAATAAGATTACACAATGAAAAGTACATAACATATAAGCACCGATGGCTCCTACGCATAAATTCCTAGGTACTTAACTTAAAAAGTCGCATAAAGTCAATTTAATAAGTTTGAGACAAGGACCTTGAGATTCTAGGTCTTACTACAGCTGAAAGTGAGTTCGAATCGAATCCCCAAATGCAATTCATTCATGGAAGTAATCGAATAACTGAATGAAGTACTTTAACGCAAAACCTACGAACGTGAAACGGTGAAAAGAAACATAATTAAATATCTGTAAAATATACATTTAATATATCATCATTGGTGCAGTAGACAGGCGGCGACAATACTGCACCGTGCCATATGACACTGACACTGAAATCCATTTAGCAATAAAGTTAATACGAAAAACAGGATAGTTACCTGCTAGAGTCATCCTTATTACTTAGTGATGACATGTCAGTATCGTGACAACACTATTATGATATAGTTATTTACTGGTTAACGACAGGATATAACCCGGATCAGTATAGGAATACATCTCATTAGTTTGTAAAGGAGAACGATTGCTGGTTACCTAGACAGTAGGACAAGCTAACAGCTGTCTGTCCCACGGCGAATGTTGCTCCGTAAGTGACTTTCTTCCCTGCAGGTTGACTTTCCGCCAGCGTGGCTTGAAGAGGAACGAGCGCCGCATCAACTGTTCCCAGTCCCAAACCAATGCCGAAATGCGGTCCTATCAAGTGAGCTACGGATGTGGCTAGTGGAATCTGTCAGCAAGATGTAATCAAACGTATATTTACTTAAATCTAATCACTGGCTTCATTATTCCAAAACTTATTCCGTTATCTCCATGCTGAATTTGTATTACTTTTCCGTGCTTTGTTATTCACTTATTAACCTTGTCTTCGAATAGCGTTAGTATATAGTTTGACGCATTTATTCAAAAGTTGGTTAAGACGTCTTAGAGTCAACTGAATTACCAGGGTGCAGCTGACTCCTAGTATAATCATGGCAACGAGTGAAACCTTCCAGCGGCCCCATCGGTAAGCAGGACCTCCCATGAAGTGAGCACCCAGCAGGTAGCCTATGCTGTCCGGAATGAACACGGCTCCCAGTTCCCATCTCTTTTTATCAAAACAGAAATTTAACATTGTTTCATGATAATAAGTGGCTTGTTCAGATGCTTCGTATGGCCCAGTGTTTGAATACAACTAATAAGATTGACGTCTGATGATAACACCATTGCACAGAATCTTTCAGACGTTATTAAACTGCTTGTTATAACCGCTAGGGATCCATACTGTAGACTTGTTACTGAAACATCACTGCAGATAATCTAAATCATTTTAAATTAGATACTATACAGTTGAATATAGTTTCATGTTACTGTGATGGGTTAATGTATTGAGTTACCTCAGGTTGCATGGTGTCCATCAGCCAAATGGGCAAGCACGGTTCCAGGAGCGCTATAACCGCTGTGCTGAGAAAGATGCCTCCTACGGCTACGAAGAGCAAGAACTTGCGGTGCCGGTATTGCTGCGCTGGAGTAGCTGATTCATCGATAGTTTCGTAAGGAACCTCGCTATCTGCAGTGCACGCACTCGTAACCGATATCAAAACTGTTTCAAAGAGAACCTCACATAAGCGAGCACTTCAGAAATTAAGTAAATTTTAATACGTCTTGAAGATTACTTGCCAAGACGGGCATGGATGGCCTTGCATAACTGCTTTACAGTTCTCTTTAAGTAAATTAAATTCAGTGACCATTTAAGACAACGACAGTGCTGCACACGTATCATATGACGTTCTAACTGCTTGACTTTAACCGCGTGAGAGATTCATAATTAAGATTCCTTAAGCGAATAAGTGTACCTCCTAAGACGATTCCCAGCGCCGCAATGGTTGCCAACGGAATCGTTTTACCAGCTACTTGGTAGAGGAAACCACCAGCTGGGTAACCGACAACCACTCCTAGAGCCATGCCACCCATGACGCATCCTAGTGCCGAACTTCGCTCCGGTTCGCTTTTGTAAGTAGTTGCAATTAGTCCTAAGCCTAATATAATCAGATCATTTAGCAAACCGGACCAGATTTGGTTAGAGAGTTAAGAAATGAATGACCGGTGATGGTGAAGCATGCCGAACTGATTCCTTGAAGGGCCCGGGCGCAAGCCAGCACTTCGACTGACCGACCAAAAGCGAAAACTGCAAAATAAAAATCGCATATCAATTGACCAAAAAGAATTTGTTAAATTTTCAAATACAAAGCAATACATGATTTTGAAATACTATCTATTTTATGGACATTTGGTACACATTGTAATTGAATTCAGTGTCTTTAAGTGCCATGATCCACTTTATCATGCGTCTTATACAAAGGCAAGGATGATAAAGCTAAGATTCAAGATAATTAGAGTGAAATGGCTATAACTGGGTTAGTAATATAATCAAACAGTCCCGCTTTGAACTGGAACGAACGTTGAAAGACCATCGGTTGATTACTTTATAATAAAATAAAGGCGTGTGCCCTCTTTACTGTGATGATTACAACTATTATAAACTTACTTTTGACCAATTAAACGTAATTTTTCCTTGCAAGTTTACGTTAAATGTAAGTTTCGTTTTCTTGTAACCTCTGGTTGAAACTTAGGTTTAATATAAAGGCTAGTACCATGACGTCTGCTACCGATTGCAGCATTGCCACTTTTTACATTAACTCTTGACTTCAATATCTATTGATTGATGTAAAATTGATACGTTACTTTAAATTTAGTTTTTAACTAATTATCCTTTATGTTAAGTCTTGAAATTAACATAATAATTTTGTAGTTTGATATAGGCCACCGGTTGCGTCAAATCCAAGCGCCTTCCGACGACTATAATCTCCTTGATAACTAGCTTCCTAGTAATTATAGTATACGTTCAACACCAAATGAGGCTTGTTTTAACATCGGGTAAAATGGTTCAGGCTTACGCATTGTGACTAGCAGAAAGGTGCAACTAAATAGTATACTACTGTCTTGAACCCTAAGACATTGCACTTACGCATTGTGACTAGCAGAAAGGTGAAAACGCCAAAAAGGAGCGGTGCAGTGAAGCCTCTTCTGGAAGAAACGACAGCTACTACGGGGTTGGCGACGATCTGTACGACAGCTTTCAGCGACAGCAGAATACCAAGCTGCGTGCTTTCACCGTTGACGGTCTCGTGCGGCATGATACCCCGGTGAAACTTTTCAGCGGACAGTTTGAAGAACCTGATAATACCTTTTTCGGTTACCGTACTGTTGAGTAGATGGCGCAGCTCTTCATCGATATCGTTTTCCACCATTCGGGTGCCATTGTCGTGTTTGCCATGGCGCAAGTAGTGCGGAAGGATGGGGACTTGAAATGAAAATTAACACTGTTCTTTAATAATCTTTAGAATTTTATTTTACCAGAACCAATGAACTAATTTCAACAAAACTTTACATGTTGATTACGTATTACTAGAACTACAGTCACAATGTTTTGGTCTGCGATAACTGTGAAAGTGTGGGAGTAACAAGCAGTCAACTTTTCCCTGTAAGAACCCGTTTTTTTGCTCTCGACTACACTTCAGAAGCAATCACGTGTATAATCATACCTGTAATAATATGTTACATATAAATACTCAACCTTAAGTGACAGAACACATGTGTTATGGGGAAAAAACATGAATCTATGCGCGTCCACAGGTGTCCCTCAGACTTAAGTCGCATGTTGTTGCTTTACTGACAGGAACTTTTTTGTGCAATTGTTTCGTATGCCCTGTAGACCGTACAACAGTCTGTTCACACGTATAAACAGTCAGACCGAGGCTAGAGAGAGCCTGGAAAAAGCGGAGTACGACTGTACAGATGTACTAAGCGCAATACAATGACTAAAGGTGACAATGGGAATAACAGACAAGGCATTGTTAATGACGATATATCATTAATAACTGGAGGGATCCTTGTCCAAGTTTACAAAGCACTCTTATGAAATCCTTTGAGAAGCAATAATTAACTAAATCCGAAATGTAGTACTACGTATTCATCGTTGTCAGCAACCAAATGCAGCAGAAACCACGGAATTAACGACATGCCGTTGAAGCATTATACACTACGTGGTCAAATAACTAATTCGTGTCGTAACACGACTTTTCTATACGCTAGTGTTGCTAACGGTAACATTGCTATTTCACATTGGATGTAAAACCATACTAGTTGGTAACTGTTCGATACTGAAATGTAGTTCTATATCTAAATATCGGCAATTCGGCATTTGGAACGTACCGACTACTGTGAGTAGAACGTTGTCAATGAAGATTGCAGCGTAGACAGTGATGAGCACTAATTTTCGATAACTTTCCGGGGATAGTTGTAAACCCATGGCTGCTGTACGTTCTGTATCGACTCTCCTTGGTTTCTGGTTTCCACATGGAGATCAGCTCTGCGTTTTTATACGGCTTTATAGCAAGGGTATTAATTGCGCACACCAGAACGCGAGGCTATTTGTTGTTTAATGAACCGACCGCTTATTCTCGCGCCTGTGGCATAGTGATAAATAGATTACCGCGGCCCTGTTTTTACCACACTTCGACGAACCATGAAGCAAAAGACCCTATCGTAAGTAGTAAGCAAGCGGCTGACAAACTTCTGAATATTCTGTGTATAGCACACTTTGGAAGGAAAACAGTTTCAGCGCAAAACACTAGTTGACGTTTGGTTGCTGATGCCATTAATAATACTTAAAACAGCTCAGTTTAACTGTAAACCCTAGGTTAGACTAGCATGTAGAGACCTAGATTGCTAGTTCAAAAGCAATCAAACTAGTTTGCAAGTTAATCACGTTACCAAGTAAGGATTCGAAAAGGCATCTGTGAAACTTACGAATAGGCGGATTCTCAAACTAAATTGTCTGACTCCTGAATTGCCCTGCGGCTATCTAACAGTCAGCCAAGTCAGCAAGTAATTAACACAATTCAAATAAAGTCTACGCCAAAGTGGACTGAAACAACAATTACATATTATGCATTTCACACGAAATGTTTAAACTTAATGATGATTATGGCACTTATGGCAACTTGTGATGCTAATACTGAAGTTCTCTCTGAAGTATACACCGTTTAATCCTCAAATTGCAATGTGGACATTTTGAATAATACGAAAACCCATTCCGGTCGGCCCAGTCATTGCAACATCCATCGCACCAGCAAGGCAATAGTTTATGGACGACGCAAGACCAGGCTTGTTAAACGTAAAATTGTATTACAAAAGCGTAATATATCCAAGAATTTCACGTTCTCATTCGTTTCGTGGGTGGCGGCGCGGACGGGTCACCATTGGAGGATGCGGAGGTTTCTGCAACACCAGCAGCATCGTTTTTCGGCAGACCACTACGGATGAACCTCTTTGCCGCGGGAACGTCTAGTTTAGGTGCCAAAGCTTTATCTTCTATCTGTTTGGTTCGGGTCATCGCTTCTTTGATGCGCTCGAGCTCCTTGGGTATCCCGCTCGTCTTTGGGTCGCCACCCTTCGTCTTGAGATAGGCTACGTAGTTATACAAGTAAACGATTATGCTACACAACGTAATCAGCTTTACACTTATTGTTACCCCAGTATAATGAAGTCACGGCGTACAACGGCGCGATATCAAACTTTGCCCGCTCAACAGGTTTCATCTGCGTACAAATTGAGTTCTCTTAATTCAAAGCTCCAAACTAAACAGACTGTTTCCTACCTGTGCATGAGTGTCTGAAAGAGCTACTGAAGTTAATTTCTGAACAGACTTTTCCAAGTTGTCAACCGTTGATGCAAAGTTCTCAAAAATCTCTCTGAATTCCTTGGGAAATTCGGCTTCATCTGAATAGTCTACGTTTAATGCCATTTTTATCTGTACGGTTCCTTTTAATGAACTCGTCAATGAATACAACTTGCGGTAATGTATCTAGGTCTATTCGTATCGATCAGGAATCAACTGTGAAAAAAAAACATATCATTAGCTCACGTGTATCAAACAGAAGCAGACGACGTGCGAGACCAGTGTTTCCGCTCTTTCATCTTGCACAGAACATAACTATTTTATTTTGACTTATTAATATACCCGATTTGGGAAAAAAAACTGTTCAGTTTAATAGAGTTATAGCAGACGAGTTTAGTTATTGTTTAATGCTGTTAATTATTTTCTTTGTGTTTATTCTTATTACTGATGGTTTACTTTTTTATTTTCATTGTTACTTTAGTTTTATTCATATTGAATTGCTTCGTTGTTATGTCATTTTTTTCTCCTCGTACATTAGATTCTTATTTTGTGTTTATCTTCGTGGTTTAGTTAACTTGAATGCGAGACTGTTTTTTATTTACCAATTACCATTATCCATTATTTTGTATTTCAAATTTTCAATTTTACTGTGGCATTTAGTAAAGGACGTTCGTTTTGGACCGCTGTCGATTTCCATGAAACCAACAAAAATATTTAATGTTCACTGTCATTTTTTTAAGTGTGAGAATCTCTTATCTAGTAATTTCTGACAAGTTGAAAATTTCGCTTTGCTATTTAATTTTTCACTTATTGAATGACGTCGATGACGTTAACTTTACTACAGAAATGGTAAAAACTGGACACATTCGTTTATATTCACTAAATAAATTAATAGGTAATTACGTAGGCTATGCGTCACATTTGATTGTTTTTCTTTATTGCAGCTTGCTGCTTTCACCTCAATGCAGGAAACGACACCAGTCGTGCAGTACAAGATGCAATAGTCGTGCGTCATTAACAGCATTTCCGGAAGCATTGCATTTCTTCCAAGTTTCATATGACGCTGTATTTCCCACGGCGATTTCGTAATGGGTCCTTAGTAAAATTTCGTGAATTGTAGGAAAATTCCACCCAAATTTCGGGCAGTGAAGTCTGTATATCTGTCTGTCTGCATATATACAACGATTTTTATGCTTGAAGTAAACTGGATATAAAAAAATTATTTGATGAACTTATGGTATAAACGAAGCTATTCCTAGTATTTCTGTTTTTTAGCTTCTCTCTCTCTCTCTCTCTCTCACTCTCCACATATATATATATATATATGTATCGATCTGTCTGTCTATCTGTCTATCTGTCTATCTAACTTTCTATCTCTCTCTCTCTCTCTATCTATCTTTTTTTCTTTCTTTCTTTTCTTTCTATCTATCTATCAATCGATCTATAATTACTATTATTAATGTAAGTCCTTTCATTATCTGAATGCTATTACAAATACGATACACAATCCCACAAAGCTGGCGCCAATCATTTACTGCTAGTTTGTATTTCATGATCATGTCAAGATCTATCATTGGCGCCCTTTTCCCTTCTTGTTTCACCTGAATAAGACATCATTGCATGAAACAAATACTAAATAAAACAATAGTAAACCTTAATACATACGTGGATTCATTAAAATATAATTCAATTTTTTTCTCATACGGAACAAAACGATGTTTAGTTGGCGTCTTTCAGATTCGTAATCAATATTGTCTCTTCCCAACGTAAATCAAATTTGTTGAAAAATTTGCCGCTAGGTGACGCTTCAACCGCAAAGTCCGGGTACCTTCCTCTTCATGCTTGGTTTCGCACGTACTCGTTTCAGTAAGGGATCGATACGTTCAAGCAAAACGACGTGTTTGGATCGCGCAGTCGAGAAAAAAAAGGTTTATCACACTCGTAACATACCTAATCGCCTGNTACCCGTTTCAGTAAGGGATCGATACGTTTAAGCAAAACGACGTGTTTGGGTCGCGCAGTCGAGAAAAAAAAGGTTCAACACACTCGTAACATACATTATCGCCTGCGTTTTCTTACAAGTCAATCGAAAGGGTAAACCGCATAAACTTAAAAAGAATGGCTTTCATGATGCCCGTCGTTCGCAACGAATGGAAAGTCTACGAAGATGGTTCGCGCTCCAGAGAATCGAAATCGCGCTCGAGAAGTCGACAGGTAAAAAGTTGTCAGAATCATTCCTTTCTGCGTTGCTATCCACTAAATTCCTTTTTCCGTACAACTGAAAACAGTAGAATTAACTATCTTAAACATCGATATTAATGTCAATAGTAAGAAATTAGTCATAAAAACTGACAAGCTACGCAGTAAAAACCGAAAAACAACGGTTAAATTTAATGTAGGTTAAAGCTAATGGATTTGCTAATTAACTGCGTCTGCCCAAGTGAAGATAGCATTGTCCTGATGACCGTTTTTACTTCCTTTTCGGTCGGCTAATTGACTTGCTCGTAACCAAGCACGGGCATAGGGATTTACTCCAGCCTATAGGAGAGTAGCATTGGTTCTTTCGATGCTATCTCAGTCGGCTTTGTTCCAATCACTCGTATATAACGTCCTAATCCGCTTAGTTCCATTCTTGTGTTTCTATCTGTCTATTACTAATACAGCCAATCAGTGTCAGTTTATTTGATAAAATTATGTGTTCAAAGTTGATGATGTTTTTAGATACGTGTATATATTTATACATGCTATTGTAATTAA
>JAIQCU010001942.1:0-14661 GCA_022114935.1 Leptestheria dahalacensis
CAGCAGCGCATCTTGCCGCACATCAAACCGTGGTGTGTCCAGCAGTCGTGAGGCCCTCCCCGGGAAAAAAAAATGAAGAATTGCAGGAGAAACCTAAAAAGCTACTCGAATTGCCCCATTTTGTTCTTCAACTGGAGGTCTTCATCTCTCCTTGTTGCCTCTATATAAACTCGAGCTCCTCAGTGGTTTAGAGCATCAGAAACTAGCAGCTCTTCCAGCAGGATACAACACACGCAACATGAAGAACTTCTCAAGGGTATGTATTACCTAATACAATAATATTCTAGTTGATCAACATTACTAGTACTATGGGATCATTTAATTATCTCTATTCTATCTATTTTATTCATATCTTACTGTGTTATTATTACTGGTATTTGATAATATTGATGATTATTTGATTGCTATATTGATACTAAACCATCAAGAACTTGCGATTCTACGAAATTAATTAATTGAATAATTAAGGTAATTAAAGTTTTAACTTATGCAAAGGTTTTGCTGTTGGCTTTGATGATCACGGCCCTCTCGACGAGTACCTCCGCCGGCCGCAAGAAAGGTTCCCGTCAGCAGAGACAGCAGTCACCGGACACTTTCGGACAGAAGACTCTGGCTAGCGGACAGCAAGGTTACCAAAGTCAGAACTTCAGCGGACAGCAGCTTCTGCCTAGCGGACAACAAGGATACAACCAGCAAGCTAACGGACAGCAGAATTTGGCCATCGGTCAGCAAGGTTACAGTCAAGCTAACGGACAGCTAGCTCTTTCTAACGGACAGCAGGTTACCTCCAACGGACAACAAGGATACAACCAGCAAGCTAACGGGCAGCAGAATTTAGCTAGCGGTCAGCAAGGTTATAGTCAAGCTAACGGACAGCAAGCTCTTTCTAACGGACAGCAGGTTGCCTCCAACGGACAACAAGGATACCAGAGTCAGTTTAACGGACTGGGTATCACTAACGGACAGCAGGCCCTCCCTAACGGACAACAATACCAAAGTCAATTCAACGGACTGGGTGTCACTAACGGACAACAGGTTCTTTCCAGCGGACAACAAGTTCTACCTAACGGACAACAAGGATACAGCCAAACTAACGGACAGCAAGCTCTACTAAATGGACAACAAGGCTACCAGAATCAGTTTAACGGCCAACAGGCTCTTCCCAGCGGACAGCAAGTTCTACCTAACGGACAACAAGGATACAGCCAAACTAACGGACAGCAAACTCAGGCTTTTTACAATAACGGGCAGCTTAACGGACAGCAAAACCAGTACAACGGACAAGCAGGCCTTTCCAACGGACAGCAGAATCAGTACGGCGGACAAGTTTCTGCCTCGCAGCAAAGTTACAACTACCAGGGACAGGCTAACGGACAGCAAAGCTATAACGGGCAGGCCGGACAATCCAACTACGGACAGCAAGGATACCAAGTACAATGCCAACCAGAAATTTTAGCTTCGATACTGATTGATATCAATAGCCAGCTTATTAATTAACAGCTTAATTAAAACTAACTGCAATTAACTTAACTAAAACTATTAATCCAATTGCTACTCAGCAGGATCAGAACCAAGGCGGCATGCCGTACAACTTCGCCTGGTCCGTTAAGGATGACCAGTCCTACAACGATTACGGACACCAGGAAAGCAGTGATGGTAGTTTAATTTCAGTTCGATTACTTTGAATTGAATTAACATTTAACTGAGTAGTATTACAATTTGATTCGTGTAATAGGAAACGTTGTGACCGGATCGTACCGCGTCTTGCTTCCGGACGGCCGCACACAGATCGTCACGTACAGGGTTGAAGGCGACAGCGGATTCGTTGCTGATGTCCGTTATGAAGGTCCTGCTGTTAATGGAGTCGGGATTGCCGGCATCGGAGCCGTAGCTGCAGCAGTTGGTCCGTTAAACAATCAGTTCAGCAACGGACAGTTCAACGGACAAGCCAGTAACGGACAGTATAACGGACAAACTGCTAACGGACAGTTCAATAACGCGTATTAACGAGCTTCATCGCGTTTGCTTATAGTGACCCTTAAGTGATCCCGTAGAGCGGGATCCTGTTTTGAGAGATTTCCCCTTGTCCTTTTAGTGTTGTCCTCTTTGTCCTTTAATGCACATTGTCTTCACTTATACGTAATAAAATGGTTTATGCACTCATTTTTTATGCGACTACCAAGAGTAAATTTGACATAAAATTCTATGTAAACCCGTATCAAGTTCTTTATTATCGATGATCTTCGATATCGAATACATTGAATTATGCATCTTGTATATTAATCTAATATCTGAGGTATCAACATGGCATCCGGCGACTAATGGTACGGAGTCATACTTTCTTCCTTGAGCTATTCTAGAATCTTCTAATGACACGGAAGCCACTAGTCGCTGTTGGGAAGTAAAATCTTGTATTACTAGAAATCAAAGTCCACCAAAGCGGTGCACTGCAAAGACGGCCGTTTACCGTCGGCTGACCCAAGAGCGAAATTCTTCACTATTTAGCTTTGTTTAATTGAAGAATGTCTCTATTTAGTGTCGTCTGAATTAGGCAATTTAAAATCTCTATTGAAATCTATCTGTTTCTTTTAATCTCGTAACTTATGGAAGACATTGAGTTGACACTGCGATATGACGAAGAATAAACGTCTTACAGCGTAACGCTTCAGTGAAACAGATGACCCTTCATTTGACAATTATTCACCGTCAAAGGAAGACGACAAATAGACGTTATTCGATTGAGGACGGGCATGGAACGCATTGCGCTCATAAGTTGACTTATCAATCAATCGTGCTTGGTGTTAAAAGACGTGAATTGACACGGTAAACTCAAATTTCTACTTTTCGTTTCTTATTTCGGCCTAATTTGTGAAAAAAAGCACCAAAATCCGTTAATTCATGCGAGGGGGAAACAGCTTTTGGTCTTTAGCTCCCTTATTTGTGATTGTATTTTAACAAATTTAAAAAATTCCATTCACCTTAATACGAGCAATTTAAGTGTTATGAAATTAGAATTGTGTGACTTATAAGTAATCAAGTATTGTGAAAAAATGAAAGTTAGAAACGGTTCATAAACGGGAATTCAGGAAAAATCATCCCAATAACTGATTCTGCCACCCAAGAATTGTTTCTGCGGCTAAAGATGTCATTTTACGACCCATGATTCATTTTCGACCCAAAGAATTGATTCTGCGACCCAAGAATGGACTAAAAAACTGCTTAAATTTTGTAACGTAGTTATTTTGTAACATATTAATTGTAATATATTAATTTGTGATACTGATAAGCAGTATACACTAAGTGCAAAAGTCGCAAGTCTTGAGTCGCAGGTGGCAAGTCACAATGGACTGCATTTTAGTCGTGGTTTTCGTCAAGCCTGAACAACTAGCCTGTCAAGCCTGTAGCCAACATCTAGTGGATGCCGATGCCAGGGTGGAAGTATCAAACATGCATAGATATTTAACATTAATGACAACTGAAAACTGAATCTGAATTCTTTTAATAAAAATATATCAGTAAATCGGAATCGAGGTGTGCACTCCCTGTGCGTTGTCGTGAAACGCCACCTAACGGGGAATTTGCAAAACATTATTTGAAAGTCCGTATAACATTATTTTAATCAATAATATATTGAATATTGAATTACTGTATAAAAAAAACATTTTATTTACCGTATCTTCACATTAAGAATTATCGAATGAATATTTTTTTCGAAGTAATCAAGAATATGGTTTCCCCTAGCGGCAGGCGGTGTAACTAAAATAAATGGATTTGTTTACGCCTTTTACATTCTTCTTTCTTCGACCAACCAGCCAGCTGAACTGAACCTCTGCGACAAGTAAATAATGGAGAGGTACGTACCATCAGTCACCACGTTGTGTTTACAAAGACTCTTCTATTAAATTGTCCTTTACGTATAATTTATTATAAATAATAAAATATTTGATATTATTAGATAACCACAGGGTTTTGTCTAGTTCACATTTAAAAAAGAAACGGCGGTGAATTTTTTACTCTGTTTACAGAACCGATAAAATAAACATGGACGCCATGCCGAACCCAGCAGCAACAGCCGCAGGAGGCCAGCCGGCACCAGCACCGCAGCAGCCTGCACCGCAGCCGGCTGAACGCGAAAAGATCTACCAGTGGATAACTGAGCTGACGAATCCCGAAAGCCGCGAGAGCGCCCTTCTTGAACTCAGGTATTAAGCGAGGAACGTAGACGTCCCGTTAAACGAGAATGTTTCCAACCAGCTGGATATTATATGTTAATCTTACACTAGAAACCATGAATAACGTTTAGCTTGCTAGTTCAGCTACGAATTAACCGAGAGCATACCATGTGAACGACACGCTTAACGAGAACGTCTCTATCCCGGGGAACTTTCTCAAGTCCATTTTACGGGTCGTTACGATGACTAATGTTTCTCTGTTTTACAGCAAAAAACGAGAAGTTGTTCCTGATCTCGCACCCATGCTGTGGCATTCCTTCGGTACAATCGCGGCCCTTTTACAGGATATTGTCAGTATATACCCGGCGGTTTCCCCACCGACGCTAACCGCTCAACAGTCAAATCGCGTCTGTAACGCTTTGGCCCTGTTGCAGTGCGTGGCGTCTCATCCCGAGACGCGGTCAGCGTTTCTCCAGGCGCACATCCCGCTGTTCCTCTACCCTTTCCTCCACACAGTCAGCAAGACACGGCCGTTCGAGTACCTGCGGTTAACCAGCCTCGGAGTCATAGGGGCCCTGGTTAAGACCGACGAGCAAGAAGTCATCAACTTCCTCTTGACGACGGAAATCATCCCACTGTGTCTGAGAATCATGGAGAGCGGCTCGGAACTTTCAAAGACGGTGGCGACGTTCATTCTGCAGAAGATACTGCTCGACGAGACGGGACTTTCGTACATTTGCCAGACGTACGAGAGGTTTTCACACGTAGCTATGATACTCGGCAAAATGGTGATTTCACTGGTGAAGGAGCAGTCGGCACGTTTGCTGAAACACGTCATCCGCTGCTACTTGAGGCTTTCAGACAATCCAAGGTAACATTACGATGACCTTATCCCATGTCGGCCAAATTGCAAAACGTTTATATCTTAGGGCCCGGGAAGCTCTACGGCAGTGCCTTCCCGACCAGCTGCGGGACAACACATTTGCCGCCTGCCTCAAGGAGGACAAGTCGACGAAGCAGTGGCTCGCCCAGTTGATGAAAAATCTCGAAGCCACCGCCATCGGGGGCGGTATGGACCCGAGACTCGGGATGGCGCCGTCGCTGCTACCTTGAAACGCTTCCGCTTGAAAACAGAGAACGTTTGTTATATATTCCGTTTTCGTTGCTAAAATTTTCCGTGTTTTGTACGAGGACAATAAAATCGACGAGCAAATAATAATGGACTGCGATATTTCATTCTTTCAGACTGATTTAATAGATATCGTTAAACTAAATAATGAGGCATTACAGTTTCAGTCTTGGAATTGAAGGAATGTCGTGATTGGAAAATCAATACAGGAATTCTTGATTGGAACTGTAGAAGCTGCGGCTGGTTAAAGAAGTGTAGGCGCGCCGTTTGAAATCTGATGGAAAGTCTTTATTCATTACCATGACAAACTGTAATTGTATTTTACTAATTTGATTAATTATAATTAACTCAATATTGAATTCAGCATTTTATATTAGTGAAATATGATTAGGAGTAAAAATGTAAAATAGAAATTAATGCGGAAAAGGTGGGAAACCGGAACTTGGCGTAAATTCCGCAAGAGAAAATCCTGAAGATTCCTTTAAGTACAGGTAATCAAGTCTCGAAGGCGTGTTTGCAGTTTCAATCTAAGGAATGCATCGCCTGTCATTGAGAAAGTGTGCTATGCAAAAGACATCTTCATTGATAAGTGACACGCGAGAGGCTAGTGATGAAAACCACCTCCTACAGACACACAATCCTTACATGGATTCTCTTAGGGTTCTCAAATGATGCTCGTATTATTTTCATATGAATCTCGGATGAATCCCTATGATTCTTACCATGATTCTGTTTTATTTTCAAACAGATCTCCGCATAATTCCCATATAGTTCTTCATTATTCTCTGTTATTCCTATGTGAATCTCGTATGGATCCCATTTAATTCTTACATGATCCTCTGTGATTCCATATGACTCTCGGATAATTCCCAAATGATTCTTTATGATTCAATATTATCCCTACGTAAATCTCGTATTTTCTATAGGATTCTCTACGATTCCCAAGTGAATCGCATATGAATCCCATGTGATTATTCTAACTGATTTTTACATGATTCTCTATTATCCCTATGCGAAGCTCATAACTTCTCATATGATTCTCCGTGATTCCCATGTAAATCTCGTATTTCCCCATAGGATTCTCGTATCATTCTCATATTGTTCTTAAATGAATATTTACTTATCTTATAAGCACTCATACAATGGGAATATACACGTTCTCACATGATTCTCATATGATTCTCGCATGATTCCCACGTACTTCTCGTATAGTCTTAAATTAAACCCCTCGAGTACGAATATTCGTTTTTTAAAAACATTTCTTTACAGCTTCTGCAGATTGCGGGTTGCGGATTGCGGATTCGGTTCAGGGTCCATATCCATTTCCCCCAGTGAGCACTTTTAATATCTTTCCCTCCCATTTTTCGTTATTATTTTTCTTCGTTTTGAAACAAAGTTCTCTCGCTCGAGGCGCAAATCAATAAAAAGCGATGCATTAGAAAGCGAGCCCCTTTGAAAAGAAGGAGAAAAGATTGCGCCCTATTACGTCATCCGACTTGCCAGGAACAGCCATACTTTCAGTCTATAGCGACAACTTTACCTGGAATAACAAAAGGATTCTTAGCTTGAGAATCATAGAATATTCTCAAACTTGAAACTGTTATGGTATGAGGAGACGAGCGGTTTTGAAAGAGAATAGTAAACATCAGTGCAGACAGAAAAAGAGTAAGTAAGAGACAAAAGGAAGATCAGAGAGAGACGCGGTGAGAATCTAGGACGACGAGTCTCAAAGGGGAATATGAGGAAATAAGAATCAAAATTAAAAAGGAACAATCCCAGCCAAAAGAAGCCAGCGATTGTAAGTGGTTGTTTTTTTAATGATAATATCCAATGAGAGAGGGTCTTTTTTGTTGAAAAGGCCGAGCCGTTTTTATAGATCCGTCGGAGCTTGCGTGATGATGGCAGCCATTGGCACAGTCAACGCTGATAATATATTCATCAATTGATGTATGAATTCGCTGAAAACGAGTTTAGTGGCCACACTTTGCTCCACTCCACTTCATCTCGGCGTTAAACGTCAACTTTTCTGTCCTGAAAAACCGCGGCTGATTCAAACCAGGTATCAAGATTTACCCAATATCTATCTCTATAGTCAGTAAGTTTAAGTGTTACGCTAATTGCATTACTATGGGTAGATTGTCATGCCGTCTGGAAGACGGGGAGGAGGTGTTTGTAATTCAAATGACCTTTTCATATTTTGGTAGCAGCGGGGTAAGCAGCTGCATATAGTCGTGTTTTTGTATGCTTCTTTCTTGGTTAGTTTTTTTTAAGCAAGTTATTTTATTTTAGCTGTTATGCTTCTTTTTGGTGTCTCGTCCCCTCGTGTGTGAGACGTAAAAAAGGTGTGGTCGTTGTCAACAATGGAGAGGAAGGGATTCTTTTTCGTATGTGTGTGCGAATCTTTTTTTGCCCCCGTCCAACAGGGCGAAGAAAGGAAGTGAAAAAGATAGATTTTTGTTCATGCAAGAAGCGGGGATGGCTATCAGAACAAAAGAACGTCTCTAAGCCTCACAGTTTTTTCGTCTGCTTCCTTAACCAGATGTTTAAAAAAAACTTCAAATCCTTCAAATGTGACGCTTTTAGATGACGACCTTGTAACGAACCTAATGAGCGCTTTTCTCACCTTTAAATAAGATTGACATATAAGGTAATTGTGTTAGTTTGCATTCATCCTGTATTTGTAATAATATTTATTTTAGAAAAAGAGCGTTGGTTCGAGAAAGCCAACAGCACAGCTGGGATTGTGCAGGCCAGATCAATAGAAATTCAACAAAGTTAACACAGCTGCATCAACCGGAAAAGAACAAAAGAGATTTCAAAAAAAGGGAAAAAGAAATGACTTAATAAACAAAGCTGAAAAAAAGAAACGGCTGTGAGGCGGTTCAAGTGCGTGCGGGGCGCCAAAATAGTCAAATTTGGCAACACTGTGCGTGGCGGCGTTGGTTATAGTTGGGTCGCTTCAAAGGGTTATGAGTACAATCCGATTACTCTCAATTTTTTAACCTTCACGTGATTACTAATTCAGATTGTCCGGTTACTATTTTCTTGAGTATAGGAATAGTCGGATACGCATTGTTCAGGAAACGGTTATTCGATTCGTTACTGGTACTCGGATCCGTACAGCCCCACAAACGAACGCAAAAGAAGAAAGCAAAGGACACTAGAAAGAAGGGATAGAAGCGAGAGAAGAAAAGCTTGAAAAATGGCCGCCGCCTCTCTTCAAATGCATTTACAGCACAGCCCGCGCAAGAAGAATTTCGGCTACGAGGAAACTATTCGATTGCTGGAATTATGGACGCACTTCACCAACGGGGGCACGCATCCTGAACTGGGCAAAGGACACAGGACGGGAAGACTCTGGCTTGTCATCAGTGAGCGCATGAAAGCAATGGGATACAACCGCGGACCTGAAGAATGCAAAGTCCGTGTCGGCAATCTCAGAGCAAAGTACACCAAACTCAAACGCAGTTACCTCGCAGGTGAGGGTACGCTAAAGCTTTTACGTGATTTGATGGAAATGAAAATCCCCGATTAACGTTTTGTTTAGGTGAAGGAGTACCCGACTGGCCGTACTATCCCGTCTTGGCGAAGTTCCTGGAGGGTCGAGGGGATTACGTTGAAGGCTCCTACGACACTGGATCGCAGCCGTTTCCCGAGGTCGAAGCACGACCAGGCGTGTCACATCATCATCCAGGTAAAGCCTTGCGTTTTCAACACGGCCTCGGCTCCTCGCACGCGGAGCACGAGGCCGTCTCTGGGGGTAATAAATTGTTGACTTGAAAACTGTAGCGGAGAGTTAGCTCGAGCTTTAGGTTTGAATGTTGGCGAACGTCATACTAAAAAGAGGACTGAAAACTAACCTTGCATGAATAATCGTCAACCAAACTGGGGATTACCGCCTAATGACTATTAACGACGGAGTCTTGAGTAGTAGCTGTTTGCGGCAAGTAGTTTTCCGTCACCCATTAGCCGAAGGTAGCGCAGGTTATTTAAACTCAGGTGTGTTTTCTATAGGGATGTTCTTAAGTTTGTCTATGGAAGAGCCCAATGAGCCACTAAATGTCGATGTAGGTCGCAGAATGGGGTCTTCGAGGTCCAACGATGACAGTTCCGTCTCCATGCCGGACTCGGCCTCATCTGCCGGCAGCGATCGCAACGAGGTGGCTCCCAACGGCCACATTGGCTCCTTGGCGGCAGAAGTGCTACCCCCGCCCGTACCGCAGATGAAGAGACGGGCAGTTTCACCTCTCGATGATCCCCTGCGACGGGTGAAGAGACCCAAACCTGGCACGAGCTCTGTCCTTCTGTCGTTGATGCAGGCGATGCTCAAAATCGAGGAGGAACATCTCAAACTGCAGCAGGAGCGGGCGGCCAGCGAAGCGGCCATGATGCACGCGGTAACAGCTTTCTTCTCCAACATGTCGCAGATGTTTGGAGCGACAAAGGGCGAACCCCACAACAACCCGAGCTCAGGGGCGGGAGCCTCGGCCGCGCACCCGTCCAAGACGCCCTCTAACCCGTCGTCGTCGTGCTCCAACTCACCCGCCTACGCGCACCCCTACAACAACCCCATGGCCAACAACAACTCGCAACACCAGATACCATCGCAGCAGCAGCACTACCAGTACGGTGGATTAAGTCAGCCGAGTCCGTCGCCGTCGAGCGCACCCCTGTCGAGTCCCGCGGCGTACCCCATGTCGCCAGCCTACCAGCAGGGAGTCAACTCTATAGCCGCGTCTGCCGCCGGGTGGTACAACAACGGTGGGAGCAACGGGAAAGGAGCGGGACCCTCGGTGGCGTCCATAGTCGCTCACGCGTTTTCCAATGACATTTTGGGCATTCCGAAGACCCGGCACGACGCCATGTAATGTCACCTTTCATCATCATCCGCTTTATTTCATTTCTCGCGCGCTGTTGCAGGGATTATTATAATTATTACTATTATTATTCTTTTTCTTTCTGCTCCAACACACACGTACATGCAAAACGGCCAGAAACAACAAAAACAGACAAGACTGTTTACCAAAGTTTTGACATAAATAACCATCACGGTATGCAATGAGAAAACTCGCAATAGATGGCAGCTGCATCTTCCCCCCTCTCTCTCTTGTCTTTGGAAATCGACAACAACATGCGGACTTCCCGTTTCTCGCGTTTGTTCTCTCCGTGTGGTGATGATGATGAATATCCGTGCGCTCGTCGCTCTTCATTTGTTTGTCTCCCTCGTCTTCTTTTTAAAACCAGAAAAGGCTTTAAAATGTATCGGTGAGTGTAAAATTCGACTGTTTTTCCCGTGCCAGGTATTCAAAGCCTAGCCAAGTAGATCTGTGTAGTTTTTTCCCGATTTTTTTTTCACTCTCGCTTAACTGTTTCTATGCAAAAGTGCAAAGTGGCTAAAATTTACGTTTCCTCGATGTCCTTCTATCTATACTCTAATTAGCGAACTATAGAAAGGGCAAATCGAGACATAATCTTCCCGCAATGGCGCTTTTTTGTCTGAAAAAAAATTAGAAGGAAAAAAAAACGTTGCAAAGACACGGAAAAAAATGACCTATTTACCTCTTCGCCGTATAATATATATATAATAAAACATTGTATAACCCGGAAACCCTCTCCTCCTTTCTCCCAATATATATAACACGTATGCATTCGCAAATTATCATTATTATTATTAAAACAGGCTAACGGCTATGTAAGGAATACTCATGGTCATCATGTAAGGCATAACTTAGTTTATAGTTTACCTTGTCTGTCTGATTAATTTTTCATTTTTCTCCAAATTTTGCAATTGTGCAATTTCCCCGCCCCCCCCCCCGACGTGCTGGAAGTCGGCCATTTTGTTTTTTTTTTCCTCCATACTTTTCCAATTAAAAAAAATATATATAATATAATTTTTTCTCGTCGTTTGAAAATGAAAATAAGACAAGCAAATTACCAGAAAGATGCAGTATTATTATACAAAAAAAAAGAAAAGGAATTATTTGGTGTCGTTGTATTGTTTTTGTATGGATGCGGATGGAGACGAAATAAACAAATTTGTAGAAAATTTATGTGTGTGGTTATTAATACTCTAGATTTTTAACTTTTAAGACTGTTGGACCGCAGTATGGTTTTGACCTTTGACCTGTTCCCGCGCCAAACGGTAATAACCTCGTTTCCTTGAGCTTGTCTGTTATTGCGGTTGAATGAATGGAGAGTTTGAATCGAGTTTAAAGGTCAGTTAGTTTTAATTTGTAAACCTTGATTGTTTATATATGATTGTCTATCTATGTAATTGAGTATAGTTAGTTAATTAAAGTTTATTTTTTTTATTATCAGTAGTTTTCATTGTATGATTAGAAAAATGTAATGACTACTGTTGAATTAAGTAGGTGATGGTAATAAAAGATAATTAAATATTATAAGAATGATATTCTCATTAGTATTATGTAATATTCGTTAAGTTAATTAGAGTAGTTAAAGTTAATAACTGTTTTTACGAGAAAGTTGTTATTTGAAGAATGGAATTTCGGCAAGTTTTCTCCAAATGGAGTTGCGTGTGTGTGGTCCTTGACATTATCGCATTACTTGCGCTATAACGGTCACCGTGAAGAGGCTTATCACGTGCAGACAGGTCAGCTGGATAACAGGGTTAGTGAGTCATTGGCGAATCATGTCAGAATCAGTGAATCTGAGAGTCATCAAGATGGAAACTTGAAAGAAAATCGATCACGATTCTCAGATCTAGGATTATAAGCTGCAGGGATGTCTATTATATGGACCAAGTATACTTGAGAATCTTTTGTGATTCTTGCAGAGATTCATGCGTGATTCTCGCGTACTAGGATGCTGAATCTTTCGTGAATCTTGTATAAGGATTTCAGAGTTTAAACTACTGATATGGCGAGAGTCATTTTGAATCATGTTTGAGAATCTGAGATTCATGGTCACCCGTTACTGCATGATTCTGGGAATCATCGAACCGTGAATCTCGTTCACTCAGAATTGAGTCACTCATGGAAAAGAACGACGCGTTCAAGAACGTATTAGGGATTCTTTTAAGTCGGTAAAGATTCTTACAAGATTCTGAGACTCATTGAATCATCCTATTGCTGTACAGGATTCTGGGAATCGTCCAACCATGAATCTCGTTCGTTCAAATCGAGTCATTCACGAAGGAAAAACGATTCATTTAAATAAGAAAATGGAGGATTCTTTTTAAATCAATCAAGATTCTTACAAGATTCTGAGATACTCTACGATTCTGAGAATCATCGAGGTGCGGATCTCGTTCAGTCAAAATGAGTCATTCAGTTTCTACCCATTCAAACACGTACAGTGATTCCTTCACATCGATCAAGATTCTTACAAGATTCTAAGATTCTTTTTACGTAATCCTTTCAAGCGGGCGGTTTTGTCCACTGCGCGATCTCTAATACGTCCTTAACACCAAAGTGAAAGTTCAACAAGAAAATCGTTATTTAGAAACCATTTGTGTCAATATTAACTCTGATTTGTAGTTTGTCTTTAATAGACTAAAATTCTCCTTTTGAAAAGAGAGGTTTTTATTACCGGACGCGCGAAAGCGGACAGATTTACAAAACGATTACTACAAGACAGAAAAAGGTTACTTGATACGTAATCGTAATCATTGGAATAGTCTAATCAGAACATAATCGATATATTAAATCAAGATATCGATTATAACGATACTGTTTAATAAAAGTATTAAGCGTCTATCTTACTGATTACAAAACGATTACTATAAGAGAGGAAACGGTTACTTAATAAGTAATCGTAATCACTGAAATAGTCTAATCAGAACACAATCGATATAAGTTAATGTAAGATATCGATTATAACGATACTGTTTAATAAAAGTATTAAGCGTCTATCCTATTGATTACAAAACGATTACTATAAGAGAGGAAACGGTTACTTGATAATTAANACGTACAGTGATTCCTTCACATCGATCAAGATTCTTACAAGATTCTAAGATTCTTTTTACGTAATCCTTTCAAGCGGGCGGTTTTGTCCACTGCGCGATCTCTAATACGTCCTTAATACCAAAGTGAAAGTTCAACAAGAAAATCGTTATTTAGAAACCATTTGTGTCAATATTAACTCTGATTTGTAGTTTGTCTTTAATAGACTATAATTCTCCTTTTGAAAAGAGAGGTTTTTATTACCGGACGCGCGAAAGCGGATAGATTTACAAAACGATTACTACAAGACAGAAAACGGTTACTTGATAAGTAATCGTAATCATTGGAATAGTCTAATCAGAACATAATCGATATATTAAATCAAGATATCGATTATAACGATACTGTTTAATAAAAGTATTAAGCGTCTATCTTACTGATTACAAAACGATTACTACAAGAGAGGGAATGGTTACTTGAAGTAATCGTAATCATTGACATGTCATGTGTCAGAACACTATCGATATTAATTTACTGTAAAGTATCGATAGTGTATTAAGCTTCTACTCTATTGACTGTACTACAATGGATCGATGTTTTGTGATATCGATAGGCTTGTCGATAGATATTGCAATATAATCGATAATTGATACGAGATATCAATCAATATGTTAACGGTACTCCTACAGGATTTACTGTAAGTATACCTGTTCTATAAAGCGTGCTACAACGAGTATTGTTACTAGGTTATATCGATATACTCAATAATCGATATTTCGATATGAAATATCGATATGACGATTCTCCAGTATACCATTGTACTATGATATATCAATACTGACAATAGTCCGATATCACATACCAAGTACTTTTCTACTCCCAAGTTATATATCGATACACAACACATCACAATTGATGCTGCAATAAAAAATATCGGATACTGTGGCATTGGATATCGATATTACAATACGATATATATCAACTACCTTAATCTGTGATACCTCATCGATCTATAGGTTTATACGTTACGATCGATACTTTACTTACTTACTAACTATCGATACTAACCAACATCGATAATACACTCTACGATTCCTTATCGATCTAGGTGTATACGCTGTAATCGATACTTAATTACTTACTTACTATCGATAGTTAACTAACATCGCTAAAAGTACTCTGTGATACCTTATCGATCTAAGTATATACGCTGTAATCGATACTTAACTAACATCTATAAGATGCTCTGTGATACCTTATCGATCTAAGTATGTATATACGCTGCAATCGATACTTAACTACTTGCTTACTATCGATACTTAACTAAACATATATTATCGATGTATTACCACGTAACATTCTATAGCGACATTTTCCTGTCAATCAAATGACATACACATGTAACCGCCGCTGACAGTAATTAAACTAACGAGTCCTGAACTGTATCACTTAA
>JAIQCU010001943.1:0-14951 GCA_022114935.1 Leptestheria dahalacensis
TAGATGGATAGCTGAAGAGATAAAGAGGTAGATTGATAGATGCACAGATAGACAGTTAGGTAGATGGATAATTAGCTTGATAGATAGATAGATAGTTATATAGATAGAGGGAGGGATGGACAGATAAGTAGACAGACAGTTGAAGAGATAAAGAGGTAGACAGATACACAGATAGTTAGTTTGAAAATTAGATTGGTAGGTAGACAACTGGAAAGATGGATAGATAGTTGCATGGATAGACAGACATAGGAATGGTCAAATAGGTAGATAGTTAAAGAGATAGTAAGGTAGGTAGGCAGACAGATACGTATACAGATAAGAAGATAGACAGATAGATAGATAGATTGACAGGCGGATAGATGGCGCCACTGTCGATTGTTTATTTACGCCAAGTCGCCTTCGATGGACGGGCCCAAGATATACTGCCGTGCACCCTTAGTGCAGTGGCCAATACAGCCATCAGTGAGTGGCGCAACACAAGGTTGGAAAACAAGAAGCTTTTTATGGTTGGACTGTCAACCATCTTGATGCGATATGATAAGAAGAAAACTCCCCTTCTCTCTATTCTCTCTGACAAAGACATCGCATTAATTTACTGATGGATGGCCCAGTCTCAATCGATACTTTTCCTTCTCCCTTTTCCCCTTATTGGTTGTTTGCGGTTTCTATCCAATTCTGCTTTTAGAAAGAGTAAGGAATCCCCTATACGGACAGGGCCAGATCCTAAAATGAATCCTAAAACGGACCCTTTAGAGTGCACACATATAACTGTTTATGTGATAGATAATCGGAGGTGTATCTTCCATATTTTATCCATAATCTTATTGTACAATTCGTTTTTACTTGTGTGGCCCTCTTGCATATAAATAATCCGTGTCTATAGAAAGACTGTCACTGTGTGAAGCAACGCGAGCGGGCGCGCCGTTTGTGTGGTACCAGTGTGAAATTCGGGCATTGTTGATCAATTGCCAGTGCGCGGAGCTAAATTTAAAAAAATCTCCGTCTCCCGCCATATTGTCCCAAGTACACACACATAGCGGGCGAGTTCTTGCCATGTGTTGCTGTCCCTTTTGTGGTTGACAAAAACCCTCGGCCCTCGGTAACACATTGTAAGAAGAATACCCCCCCCCTTTGCAGCAGCCCCACCCCGGTCCGCGGGTTGATGGGGGGTGGTCTGCGTCGGGCCCGCGGTTTTAGAGAGAGGCGGGAGGTGNTCAGACACGTATGGGCACCTTACGTTGAATTTCTGATTGTTTTATCTGTTCGAAAAAGGAAACGCCAAAAAAAACCCAGAAATAAATCTACTAGCGACAATAAAGAAACATGGAAACCACTCACAGAGTACAGGGCAGTCTTTTTACTTAAAAAGTTTTAATTTCTTAAAAACGAAATCTTGTAAGTTGACGGTGTCTTTCTATGAAGCGTCACGGTGAATGGTCTTTCTTTGCCCTCGCTCTCTGTGGGAGTCTTCTTCTTCTTGTTGAGAAAAGAGGGGATGTGTCCGGGGGTCGAGGGGTTGAAAACATTGAAAATGGCAACATTCCAGAGCAGCCCATTACCATCGTCGCGTATCCGACTGACGTAACAAATTATACTGGCTCGGTACAACATTCCAAGAGGGTCCCCGTTTTTCGCAACAAGTCAAACATTGACGAAACGTTATGGATAACAAAAACCCACTGTTCCTTCTATTCTCCTTACTAGTGTATAGCAGAAAGTACAAAAGAGAAAAGAACCGTACAAAGATTATTGGCACTGCCAGCGATTCACCTACACGATAACGTAAGAACGGATAGAAACACAGCGGGAGCATCCCTTTGCGTGCACGTCCCAACTCTGCGTGACGTATATTGGTGAAAGCTTCCTAAACTCCATACAAGTACAACACCAATTACGAGCAAGGTATACCGTTATCTCTATTTCGGCTACAAACGAGATGTGGTGCCCTAGTATGAGGAATATCGCTGAAGCCGACCTCAACATCAAACCTGGCCATTTCTGTGTCTACAATGTCAAACAGTCTGTACTGATTTCTACTTTAGATCACATTACCTGCGTGATTTACCGTAACCTGGAAGATATGGTACTAAATGTCTTGCTAAGTAAAGACAGACCTACTACGCACTTACAACAATGTCGTATCCATGTGGATAAAACAAGGAAGTCGACCAAAGAGAAGTAATCGTCCCTTCAGTTTGTCGATACCTTGAACGTGATTGGCCGTAGTAATAACAGGTCTCTACGGACCGGCTTAAATAGTGAGATATGTAAGACGCTAACCAATGAACCTGAACCTTCACTGAAGTAAATCTTTGCTGTGGTTTGTCCTGGTATTTCTTGTGCAGGCGTTGTGCTGCTGCAGCAAGAAAAGGTTGAAGAAACCATATCTCTTCGGATGAGTGGCATGGCCGCGGAGTAAAACCTTCTGGCGTGTTTTCAATGGCCTCCCATATACTAGTTATGATGGAAAATGATGGATCAGGCGATAGTGTATTGAGTCAGAGTCCCTCTTAACGCGTCTTATTTGACGGGACTCAATGAGCCGAGATGAAAGGAAAGGGTCTCTTCACAGTGCCTAAGTAATTTCATTATCGATCACGTGATGAACCAATAGCTCAGAACGAAGCTCGATGACCTTAGAACATGCGGGCCACGTGACCTTGTCTTCCTCCCCCAACCCCCCACCCCTCTTTCCTCTACTAAACCGGATAGTAATACACGAGTTGGACTTTGCTGGTCAGACAAAAGGATATCTCTTTATGAAGGGGCATTATGTAGAGCGGGCGTCATTAATCCTCGTGCGCAATAAACAGCAGATGGCATGATAAAGTAATGGTGCTGATTGATATTTCATTGTGAACCGTAGGAGCTCTCTGCGGGGTAGGCAATTCTCCTACAGTGCCGTGAATGCATAACTCCACCCGTTAGCAGGTTGGCAGAAAACAAACAACGCCCCTCTTGTCTGGCTCGTTTTCTCAGCCAGGGCCCACTCATAAAACTTTCAACCTCTCTTCAAAAACTTATCGATCGTTCTTCTTTTAAGTCTCTCACCAAACCCAAACACAGCCTATGGGGAGATAGGCTGGAACCAAACGTTTTACAGTTGCCCCGATTTAACACGGGGCATATAAGAGAAATCTGCCGGAAAAAGGGGGGCGAATTGTTTAAACAGCGTTGCCGGACATAATTGAGTCCAATCAGAGGGAAAGAGAAGGGTCGTCCACACATCAATGCTTTTATGTGTTCAGCTGCCCGGTGACCCCTACACACACACACACACATACACACACATGCATACAAGAAGACCTTGCTCGGTCAAACATTCGACTGACAGACGGCCGGGTTGGATAAGCGTTTCAAATTCTTTGCTTTTTAGAGTCCCCAAGCTATGGCCAGTGTTGCAAACAAGATATAAAACTTTCTACGTCAATTGAAAGACATGACATGGCCGGCATATTTGAAGGCTTCCCTCTCCCCCCGCAGTGTTACGGAACAGCAGTTCGGCTGCCGCGCTTATCTTAACACTGCGAAGAAAAGGTCAACCCGTCCATTACATGTCAAATAGGTTGCCCGGTTGTTATTGTTTACCGTGCGCGCTGTGCTGCTCTTGTAAGTCGAAGTCGCCGAGGTTTGCATAAGGCTTCCCCAAACTCTGATTACTCCGGCGTGGAAACAGAACTCTGGCGCCAAACCGCATTACACCCGGCCGAGATAAAATTCGCAGCGTAATTTTCGTCGACTAATGTGGTCGACGGGGGTTGGGGACTAGTCTCGATTAACTCCCCGGGTCTAGACACAAACCGACTCAGGGTCGAATTTCTCTCCCTCGGTAAAGACGACAGTATAACTAGATGAGCAACAAATGACGAATCCATACTAACATAACTTACTACAGGCAGATAGACAGCTAGATAGATAGATAGATAGATAGATAGATAGATAGATCGATAAAAGATGACCATAATTTCCTACATCGGAGGAGTACTAATACAGTGCGCTCTAGTTACAGTATCGTAGATGGTCTAGTCTGTACTAGTATACATGGTACAGGGTATAATAGTAAGCTATATATGTTACTGTGCATAGTACACAGCAAATATAGGATATCACAGTATAGTAGTGTAGCAGTTACTACATCACCATACTAGAATAGCACATGGTTAATTTACGTTCGGACATGTCGGTTTAAATGACATGTTTTGCGAACCGCAGTAACGGTCTAGATCCAAATCAGTCATCTATCTAGTTACCCTATATGACGTGCCATTTGCCAATTAAGTTGGCAGCCCCCACAAATTCCCGTTTTTTTCTTCGCAAATCTAAATGGACACTTCCATAACGAGCTTTTAGCACGCACGGTAATGCTCGTGTTACCTGCATAATTTACCCTAGAGTGGGGTTAATATTTATTCTTCGCCCCCCTTTTTGAGGGCTCCACCTCCCCAGCGGGATAGAGAGTGTTGCAGCGGTTCGGTTCATAAGATGTTTGAATATATATTCGGTCTCGCCCCCTTCATTTCCCTCGTGGCGTTTGCGCCGTCACCTCGTAAAAATAGTTTAGTGGGCATTTTCGAGAGAAGCTCCGAAAATAAAAATTTTAAAAAAAATATAGGAAGTTGCAGAGAATGAACCCGGCAGAATTTAAGAGTATACGACTTCCTCTTGGCAAGGAATCTTTTTGAGGACAGCTCACCACGAGTGCCATAAATATAATTTAAATGATAAAAATGCGTTCAGGCGTGGTGCCAAAATGTAGTCAAGAGAGATTGAATCTTTTTTTTTTTTATCTTGCGCCCTTTTTTTTTCCTCCTTCTTCCTTGTATGTGCTGCTCCCAAAGATTAATGGCGCTAACATTGGGGAGTACACACCTCCCTTCTTATAACTCCCTCGTAATTATATTCCGTCGTTCCTTTTATAACTGCGGTCACGATGGCAGCCCACACCAAAACTTGTTCACGTCAAATGAAAAACAGTTCGAAGCACTCGACTGAACTGCTGCTAACGTTGACACTGCGACATTCATTTAACTTTCGTTTTTTCTTTGGTGTTATTGTTTCATGCCCAAACAACAACGTACTCTTGTTTCATAGTTACTAAACCAACGCTTATTACACAAAAGGAAACCGTTATAAAAGTGTAATACGAGTATTCTTTGCATGCTCCACAGAGCCGGACGGCAACCACGAGGGCACGTCTAATACATTCCAAACCGTTTAGAAGTAAAAGTGTTAAATGATTACATGTGCAGTCACGTACAGAGTCGTCGAACACAATAGGCTGCAAGAAGTCCCCTCTACTCCTCACCGAAGCTTGTTTCGTTTTTAACAAAAGGAAAAGAACTGACGATATGCCAAAAGGGTGGATCGTAAAAGTATGAATATAAAACACCGAGAAATGTTTACGGCCGCCCCGTTTAGAATTTACGACTTCAGCACAACATTAATAACCTGCACCTTGTAATTCAGAAAAATAAACCAGTTAGTTCAAACTGAAGTGAAACACACTTTCTTTCGTTTTTCCCCGCGTCAAAAATGAAAAGACATGATAGGAAACAGTCTTACGGAGAAAACACTACGGCACAAGTTGGCCATTAACGCGTGGACCCAAAAAGCCATGGCCATGTGTGTGTGTGCGTGTGTACCGATAAGGCGAGAGTGAACATCGATCACTCCCAATTAAAGACATGTTAAGAGAACCCTAAAGAAGAAGGAGGAAAAACTTAACAGGAAAACCAGACGTAATGATTCTATGCGGTAGCGATATTCTTGATTAAGATTCCTCGAGTAGCAGCCGCCAATCAATTAGCCTAATGAATCAGCATTTCTCTTTGCCAGTGAGTTGCGCAATGCGCATATAATCCCCCCATGTTTCTTAATACCCGGATAAATGAGCAATGATTCACGCCGTGTATATAAGCTTCTTGGGCAATGAATGAACGAGGTGCCCCTCAGGCCCAGATTGATGGCATTTAAGCGGCGTAAAGTACACGAGTGTCGACATGTGCGAAGCTCAGCGTGGGACCCATCATCTTCCTTATATGATTCAGACTCTGTGGGGCCAACGAAGAGGAATACGCCCACGTCTGTTACAATCCGCCCAAGCAGAAACGTGAATTACTTGCACAATAATGGGTCAGGGTGGGCATTTTGAAGCAACAGCCCATAAAGTTCCAACGCCAAACTCAAGTGTGTGTCTTTTTTTACTCGACCTACAAAAAAATATAAACACCATTCTCTTAAACAAAATAATATTTTAAAAATAGAAAGGTCAAGTGGCCCGCAGCAGACCTCTCGCATTCTATAAAAGTAAACAGGAAAAATGAAAAGCCAAAAAAGGGACGGCGAAAAAAAGGACCAAGACGTTTAAATTAAATATCTTGGCGTTTTCATGTGGCACACAAAAGTAGTCATTAAGACTATAATGGCGGGACTTTAATGAGCCAGAATTCTTCGGACTGTATGTGTGTGATGTGTGTGTGATAACATCAATGGAGCGAGAAAGATTCTTTTTTGCCCTTAACAAGTAACAAAGGTATCCCACGACGCGTGCATGCCAGCCACTGAAACAAAAGAGAGAAAACGTCGACTTTTTGGACAAAAATGCGCCAACGTCATCGTTTTTTTCTCTTCGTTTTGCCGAGATAGCGCGACGGTGAATAGAATATGGGAAGTTGCGAATCCGGTGTGTGATATGCGCGTATATGCTTTTGCATGTACGCACACAAGTTTTTACTGCTAATGCACGACGCCATGTTTTATTTAGCTCTTTCTATCTATCTAGATATAGTGCCATGTAACTAATTGACTGCTGCTTATAAACTACTCGTCTGTGTATCTAGTAATTTAATCTATGTATACAGAACTATCTAACTACTTATGCAACACGTGGCTCTATACATCTGCTTACTCACCTATCTAGTAATTTACCTATCCATTCTATCTATTTCTCTATTTACCTATCTATCTACCGATATACCTATCAACCTATCTATCAATCGATCTATATTTCAGTCTCTCCATCTATCTATCTATCTATCTATCTATCTATCTATCTATCTATCTATCTATCTACCGATCTATCTATCTATCTCTCAATCTATTTCTCTATCGATCTATCTATCTATATGTCTATCTATCTGTCTATATATCTGTCTATCTATTTATCTGTTTATCTGGATATCTACCTAACTGTCTTGTCTCATTTTACGATTTCCTTCTTGGGTGCAGAGCCACCACTTATGAAAAATTCAAACATATTTTTTTTAAAAAAAGGAAGAGGAGACGAATACACAAAAGGCTTGGCTTTCACACATACAGCACACACACAGGGCGGATAGATTTACAGCAAGGGTTTCTGTTAACATTCCAGCGTCGCTATTAGATTCTCTTGTTCTCATCTCTCTCAACACGCGTTTCTCTTTCTCTTCTGCATCTGCTTCTTCTTCTTCTTCTTCACTCAAAGTTTTCAAATGAAGCTGCGCAGCAAAGACGAGAAAACAAAAATATTAATAACAGGCTTTGGGCTTTCCTCCAAATCCTGTTTCTTTTTTTGCCGCTCCAGATCGCGCTATGTTTTATTCAAGAGCCCTCATTAGGTTTATGATTGCCGAAAGAAACCGCAACTATAACCAGCCTTTCCACTGCAATCGGTCGCCAATCTCCGCTTATATAACACTCCTTGCAGATTGTCCGACATGGAAACAAATTGGGTTCTAAAATTTACTGTCCTATCTATTTATCTATCTGTCTATCTATCTATCTATCTATCTATCTATCTATCTATCTATCTATCTATCTATCTATATATCTATAGGAGCACGGACATGGACAAATAGAGTGTTTGAAATATTTGGTCTTCTTACGACGAGCACCAATAGTCATTGATTTATTTAGTGTGTATGAGGTTTCCATGTCGAGAGGAATTCCTTTTCGACATGTCCGTTACGGCACTTGAGGCTTGTTCCAACTCTACAACTGAAGGCCACTCCCTGAAGACAAATAGCGCAACGGTCAACTCAATTGACTATCTTCTTGTCTCGCCCTATTGTCCCTCTCACGTTTGTTGTGTCGATTTCAAGCCAGCACCAGGATAAACAACCGGAAACTGGGCAGAACAAGCCATATTGCATGGGAAACAAGTGGAAAATCGCTAGCTTCATTACGTGAGAAAACCGCACAGCAGAGAATCGTTAAGATATGACTCATACTGTGTGCCATTCCTGGCGATTTTCAGACGACGCGGGCGACCTTGAATGACCTTGACCCTCATGGTGTTTGCTAAAGGTGTTAAGGTAAACCTTTGCCAAAGGATTATCAAAAGAATGCTCTTCTGTGGCTCTGAATGTGCTGCTATGAAAACGACGATAGGGACAACAGCTGCCGAGTACGTAGAAGCTTCATTTGTCTTAGTCATGAGAATTATTTTCTTTCTGGCTTTCCTCTCATCCCTTGACAATTCGGCCAAGAAGAAGAGAAACAAGTCGAGAAAGAATTTTCATTTGTGAAACACAAGCCTAGCGGAACAATATCGTCCGTTCAAAGCTTTTTCCAAGTATCCCCTGCCCCCCTCCCAATTGGCTCCCCCCCAGGCAAAATTTACCTGGCGGGGTACGACTTTTAACCGGTTTTCTGCAAGCAAATTGCTACGCCCTAGTAAATACGGAATTTCATTATCAACGCGCATTTCATTAATATTCACCAACGAAAACCAAAAAGACATTCTTCTGGTGGGCCGAAACCAAAATGCCCTCCCCCCTGGCGGAGGAGTTTGGAAACTCTGTATCTAAGTTGACTCGCAAGTTGTCACTTGGACGTCTAAACAGAGTCATAAAAAGAGGCCTTTCACCTTCCCGGCAGAAACCAGCGCTACTTTTTAAAAAAAGAGATAAAAACCTCAAGGACATCGAACAAGTTGAAGAGCAAGAAGACTTACCAGTTGTCTACGGCACTACCGGAGTCATCCAGAGTCTGATGCTGCGCTACAGAATATCCGAAATATGAACCCGGTGAGCCTTGTTTCATCACAGGTATCCGTGGCTCCAGATTGAAAGCTAGCGTCGAGAAACAAGACGTACATAGGAGGACCCCCATCAGTGCAGAAGCCCGCGCCATGTTTCGAGTCCAAATTTACTCTTTTCAGTCGAAGTTTTAAAAAAAGGTTTTGGAGTGTGGTTACTGATCTCTTCTCTACAGTTGCATGTTACGGAAGAGAGTGTCAGAGAAAAAATCACAACGCGCGCGCACACACACGGCGAGGAAACGATCCGTCCTCTTCGGCGGCTGGTGCTCGACTGACTGAAACCAACACCTCGCGTCAACAGCGGAACTCTCTCGCGCGCCCTTAGCGCGTGCATCTCCCTGGTCCCTAGGAGGGCACAAGACATCAACGGACAAATTAAACTGGCAGCCATAGGGAAAATATTCTTTAAAAGAGTACTTTATAGTAACAAAATTTATAGTAGTTTAAAGGTAGTTTAGAAATGAAAATTTAATAGATATAGATAGACGGATGGATAGATAGATAGATTGAAAAACAGGTAGATAAATACGTATAGATAGCCAGATAGATAAGTAGGAAGGTAGATGAGCACTTAGTCAGATAGATAGACAGGTTTGTAAATGGATGGATAGATAGGATAGGATAGGGGTAGATATGTAGATAGATAGATAGATGGATAGATAGACAGATAAATTGAAAGATAGGTAGATAAATACGTACAGATAGCTAGATAGATAAGTAGGAAGGTAGATGAGCACTTAAGTCAGATAGATAGACAGGTAGATAGATGGATGGATAGATAGGATAGGATATGATAGGGGTGGATATGTAGATGGATAGATAGACAGATAGACAAATAGACAGATAAATTGAAAGATAGGTGGATAAATACGTATAGATAGCTAGATAGATAAGTAGGTAGGTAGATGGGTAGTTAGTCAGACAGAAAGATAGGAAGGATAGATAGATGGATTGATATTTAAATAAACAGATAGATAGATAGATGGATAGATATGCATATAGGTACCTAGGCAGTGGATGGATAATTAGATAGTCAAATGGATGGATAGGCAGATATACAGACGGTTAGATAGATAGGTAAGTAGTAAACCAAAATACGCAAGTATAGATAGGTAGGTAGACAAATAGGATAATAGATAAATCTACGGGCAGATGGACAGATATATAAATTAATAGATAAGGTAAATAGTTAAATATACATAATTAGATAGACGGAACCACTGTGTTTACCATAATTTATTAACGGCGCGTTGAAACACCCGACTCGGTTAGCATAATAGATTCAAATTGACGACTACAAGAGAGAGAAATTCCTGCTTTTGGAAACTGGTACGAATTAAGGGCGGGTTTCCAAATTGTACCCCACCGTGGGAACCAAGGCGAAAGCTTCTCGTAATGGTTTCCAGATAGAGAGAGAGAGAGAGAGAGAGAGAAAATCCCTTTGCACAAACGAAGAAGCGGGGTCGTAATTTGTCGGATCTTCACCAGTTAAGCTGTCTTATCTTTCCTATTCATCAGTAGGAAAAAACAGCTGATTTAGACGTCTTAAATAACTTAAACCTGGCGTACCGATACAACTTAAGGTGTAAGTTCGTTATAGTAATAAAGATTAAGTGTACCGTTTCATTTGTTGACAAGGTTAGTTCATATGAGTTCATATCAGCGGACAGACCACCTGTTCGCCTGTAATTCTGTACCGGTCAGTCAGATTTCACAGTGGGTCGACAGTTTTCTAAAGGCTATTCGCGGAGACATCTTAAGTAACTGAACCATCAACCGCTGGTTGGAAACCGTATCCACAAGAGAAAACAGCTGAGTTGATCGAGTTAGTTCATCATGCCGAAAATAGAATCAAACCATATCTTCATTAACATTGTTGACATTCAGTGATGATCATTATTAAATACTTAACGTCCAATGAACACCATGTATTAAGGTTTTGCGACAGTAGCGCCACCTAGCGGGTAAGTTTGCTCTTCAATTTCTTTGTCTACTACCCCAATGCGCATATCGATTCCGCTGACTAGCCTTGGTCGACATGTCAATAACCACCCCGATTCCACCTTATCGTTGGCATTTGGCGAATGGGCTAATCATTGTTTTTATTTAGAATTAATACTTCAATTACTGTCTTAACAAGCTCATAACCCTTCTATAAGTTCACCTAAATACCCAGCTCAACAGTTCACTCCATTTTGGCACATATGTTACATGTCAAATTTGAATCCGTAGTTAGACAGATGGATAGAAAGAAAGATAGACAGACAGATAGGAAGATAGATAGATAGATAGATAATAGATAGACAGATAAATACATAGATGGATGGATAGATAGACAGATAGATAGATAGATATATAGACAGACAGATGGATAGACAGATAGATAGATAGATGGATAGTCAACTAACTGCTGTCAATAACCATAACGATTCTACTCTGTCATTAATATAATTTGTCAATCGACTTACCCACACCCTCCCTGATCAACTCCTACATTACTATCAAGCCGGTGAACCGTCTGTAAGACGAAGTAAATACCCAGTTCAACAGTTCACACTAGGTTGGCACAGTAATGCTTATCGATTTCGACTGTTTAATTCTATCGACTAGGCTGATTTGTCAAAATTGCCTTCATGAATTCAATATGTCATTTATGTGTCCATCAACTTAACTGAAGCTAATTGTTTTTGAATTAACAACCATTAAGCTCACGGACTGCTTAAACGATGACCCTAAACACCCAAGTCAACAGTTCGCTTTACATTTTAGCACAGTAAAACCTTCTTTTAAGGAAAATACATAGTTACACTAATTTGTATTGCTAACTACTATCCTATCAAGCTATCAAAGTCTTTGTAAGATGAACTAAACATCCTATTCAGCACCTTATTATATTATAGCATGGTAAAATCTTCTGTTAGGAAAAAGACATAATTACATTAACTTTAATATTTAACTAATGTCCAATCAAACTACCAAACCTTCTATAAGATGTACGAAACACTCAATTCAACAGTGCGCCAAATATCACTGAACACGGCAAAATTACCTGTGTCGAAAATACTTAATTACACTTACATTTATACTGCTAATTACGACACTGCCAAGTTAATATAGCGTCTATAAGATGTACTAAACACTAAATTCAACGGTTCTCTCCAATTACGCTAGTAATAAGCCCTATACAAAAGATGAACTAAACATCCAATTCATTACCTTACTCTTCTGTAGAATAATTAAATCATAATTCCAAAGGAAAAAAAGTATTTTCTTAACAAACAAAAAGACTCTGAAGAGCGAGGCAGGAATCTGGAAAAGAATCTTTCAAGGACATTGGCTAACTTTGCGTTCGCGTGTGTCAACAATCGGCGTGAAACTTCCAGATTCCCACCAACACCGCAGTCCCCGCCCTGAGTGAGAGCCATGTGCAAAGATCAACAATTCGCCCCCCCCCCCTTCCTCCATCGAACTCCGCTGACATGCGAACAAGTCTTGGCGTAATGACTACTTCTGCAACTACTTTCTACTTGACATGCCGCTACCAGAATATAACCGCGCCCTGTTACGCAACAGGAGAAACTGTCAATATTTGATCACATACATCGTATCGGTTTTCTAGTTTTCAAACTTCTTATCGGTTTAAAAGATGATTGGCTTTAAAGATGATTGGGTTTCAGAATTACTGGTTTCAAAGATGATATGATGACGATATGAGAGTCACATCGTATTGGTCGAAAGTTTTCAAATTTGTTCACTGGTTTGGAAGATGATTGGCTTTAAAGATGATTGGTTCAAAATTACATAACGCTGTTATGAATATGATGATGACGCGTTAATTCGAAGACAATTTCAAAGGATACTTAGAGATGATTGCTTTCACATGGTTTCCAAGGAGATGATTGGTTCAAAAAGTGATACTATATGATTACAAGAGAGGTTATATCGGACTGTTCTCAAGATTTGAAATTCCGTTATTGGTTCTAAAATTGATCGATGTTAAAGATGATTGGCTTCAAAAATGATGGGTTTCGAAGATAGCAAGAAGCTTTATTTCAAATTTCGTGTTTTTGATTCCACGGAAGATCAAGGGTCAACACGAATACATCAGTATCATTCACAGGTGATTAGGTATTCTAACGAAAGTGTGTAGCTATCAATATTTCCATGTATAAATTTTAATAAAATCTAAACATGCGGCTTTCGTTTTTCAACAAAACTACTGGATTTCTATTTCATTCTATTACAGATAAATAGTATTTATTGTGGAGTCTTTTTTTCACTATTTTCTCAAAACCGGTTTCTTCTCCAATCTGGCTAGGAGATAGAATTAAATAATTTCTGTCATTTTTTTCCCTGTAGTCAGGGGAAAAAATTCTTATTCAGAGGGACGCCCTGTTTTCCATATTCCGTATTTTTCCTCCAACAAGACACTTGTTCAATGTTTTGATTACCGACCGCGCGGAATAAGCATCACCCAAGCAAAAAAAATATAATTAACTAAATATATATCTCAATAAAATAATGATAAAGAATGAAGCATAATTAAATTTGAAAAGATGATTTCAAAGGGAATTATACTCAGCTGACGGTTCTCCCCGCCGTCCAGCATCTCTGTGAAAGAAGTCATCCGCCCTGTCAGTTCGAAGAAACGCTCATTTTTCATCGGGGCCAGCAGCCAGCAGCTAGCAGCAGCTATTATGTGCATAGAGGCCAGAAACGCGGTTTTCCTCGTGCAACAGCATCGTTTGGGCATCTATGCGGGAGGATGTTTTTGGTGTGTCTACAAGGGCATAGCAGGTGGAGCGGCCCATTTTCCGCCCCGTCACATCGCATTCTGCGGCTACAAAACAAAAGCCAATTTCGGTCAACACCCATCCAGATTACAAGATCCTCAAATAGAAAAATGGACAAATATAAGAGAATAGTATTTTGGGACGAAAACATAACATTTTCGGTCTATACCCATATCGACAGTCGGGTAAGGGTACAGCAGTTTTTGGCTTCTATCTTTAAGAGTTTTCGCCGGATAACCATGAAAATTTACACGACCATTCTACTATGAATGAGTCATGTACCCTCAAATTTTCGTTGATTCAGCGCCGTTAGTTTAGCTAGAATTGAAGTTTAAAGTTTATACCAACGCGCTGCTGTACTGTGCCCGGTCGTCTTTGGCGGGGTGCTTCTTCTTCTTCAAAGTGGTTTCCCGTGTTTTTTCTTTCAATGTTTTATTCCAGACGCCCAAACCAGCCGCTAAATAAAAGAATAAAAGAATTTCAGAAACTATCATGTTCAAATGGAAGATTGAAATGAAGATGAAACCTGGGAACATTTAAAAGGTAAGCAGCACATAAGAAACTAATTGAACTTGTAAAGTTTGTCACATAAATTAATCAGACTTAGATGTAAATGACGAATCATTAATTACATTAATTAGTACTGGAAATGACACTATAACGAAGATACAAGCACTCGCTTATTCCTGCAATAAACTTGATGCCCGTTTATAATAATAGATACAAGTTTGGAATCAAGTATAGATGGAAAATTTATTGATTAATTCGGATTAATTAACAGTTAAACAGCGAGGGGAATAAACAAACTACGCGAACGACTCCACACATGCGTCCTTGTTTAAATCCACGCGCACAAAATACGGGGGGCGTTTTCGCGACTGTAATTTCACACCTTTCTTAAACAGCCGTGTTGGTAAAAATTCCGCGTAGGTTCTTTCCCGTTTGGATGTAACCGTGAACGCGCGGCGCTATACGGTAAACCAAAACTCTCGCTGTTCAAATAAATAAAAAAATATTTGAAAAACAATACAACATCACACAATTAAATTTAATGAAATTATGATACGATAAAGGATTAATATTTCAGATACGAACATGCAAACCTAACTGGGAATCGTTATCGCAAGATATTCGTTACT
>JAIQCU010001944.1:0-15028 GCA_022114935.1 Leptestheria dahalacensis
GACATCTTAAGTTTATTATTAGTGCAACGAATGGCAACGCAAGAGTTTGCTCGTTGGCGTCCGCCAGGATGCAAGCGTCGTTCGCGGTACAGTGGGCAACTGAGCGGTTGGCAACTTGGTCAGAAGGGTGTACGAGGAAAAAATTCAATGTGATCATTTTGATTATTTCGGAGTTTTTTTGCTGATCATTTGCATCTTTTTATTTTTGTGCAGATTTTTTTTAATTTTGTTGATTTTTCTGATTTTTTTCTGATTTTTTTTTATTTTTCACATTTTTCCCTGACTTTTTGAGAAAAAATTCTGGATTTCGTAATTTTTTTAAATATTTTATGAATTTTATTGTGCTTCGCGATGAAATAGTTTAATAATAATCAAGTTTTTACTTTTTGCTTAGTGGTATTTTGCTACTTCAGAAACTGTTATTAGTACCTACAGGTGTTCGGTTCTTCAGTGATAGAGAAGTTTTTTGTTAATGCGCGTAAATGTAAATTACTTAGAAATAATGTTAATCACTTCCCGTAAGACTTAGTCATTGGTGCAACTCATTTATTTTCAGCATCTAGGTTAAAGCATTTCTGAATGCAAACATGAATTACGAATCTTCTGAGTGAATGGTAGTACAAATAAAAATCACATCAATTGAGGACTTTCAGACCTCTTGGACAAGGGGCAAAGACTGCAAAATCGACTGAAGCTCCTTTACCGTACCTTCACTGAGATGCAACTTTGTCTCTTCTTCCATAGTTTATATCACAGGGGACGTGGCAAATGTACCGGTTACAAGGAATGAGACCATGGCGCAAAACATTCTTCTCAATTAGGTCTCCATTCACATTCAGTTCATACCACTTGCATAACACACCCACAGTTTGGTCACTCACTTCGATCGACTTGAAGGTTTTTTCCAGTTCCTTCTTAGAACCCTCTAAGCTAAACGAGCAAACTCTTGCGTTGCCATTCATTGCACTAATAATAAACTTAAGATGTCTATTGTGTTAAAAACATAACATTCTTTAATTTTGAGAATGCCAGAAAAACTGTTTACAAGATTTTAAGCTTGCTTAACGGTTCAAGACTCGTAGTTAGTGATCAGCGCCATCTATTGCCTGCTTCTAGGAAATCGTATTTTTTGGGAAAAATACGCAAAACCCCAAAGTTTAAATTAGTGTAGCATGTAGGGCTATTCCAGGGCTACTACTGATGATTTNGCTTCTGTCTACCTGCACGTGTTGTGTAATAATTTTAGACGATCTACAATTGCTGCATCTTACGCGAAACAAGGACATTAACCAGTCATTCTTTACAGCTATCCAATTTCACTTCAAAATAACTGTGAGGAAACGTATACGTGCAACTGGTATGGTTCTTATATTAGAAATAGTTCAAGTATGAAATGTTGACGGTTTTCTAGTCATAAATATATCTTTTCTACTTACACGGATACTTAACCAACCCATATACGAGTTAATCAGTCCAATCCTTACTTATCTGCCGCTCCTGATTTGAAGCAGGAGATTCGCGCAAACGTGTAACATGGGGCCAATTNTAATAATTTTAGACGGTATCTACAATTGCTGCATCTTACGCGAAACAAAGACATTAACCAGTCATTCTTTACAGCTATCCCATTTCACTTCAAAATAACTGTGAGGAAACGTATACGTGCTACTGGTATGGTTCTTATATCAGAAATAGTTCAAGTATGAAATGTTGACGTTTTTCTATATAGTCATAAATATATCTTTTCTACTTACACGGATACTTAACCAACCCATATACGAGTTAATCAGTCAAATCCTTACTTATCTGCCGCTCCTGATTTGAAGCAGACGATTCGCGCAAACGTGTAACATGGGGCCAATTTTCTAAACGCTTATACGCTGTAACGACCTGTTCTACCAGTAAACAAATGCGTTGTTCAGATCTAAATGAAAAGATAAACTTGTTTTGGTGGTTATTATAAAACGTAATATAAACTATAAAGTGTCGCTCAGAACCTTAACGTGCAAACAGTCGCGCTATACCATATAACTGAAACTTGAGCAAGTCGCTGGGCTTTTAACAGCAATAAGGAGCATTCCTAAACTGTAATTTTCTAACTTGACATAGAAAGAACAAACGTATTAAGATAACAATACCAAGTCTAGAATCCTTATAGATACTTATTTGTTGATTTTTGCATCGCAAACAACGGCTGAATTCGAAATAACCATAAAGCAAGTATTATTGAACCAAGAAAACTCTATTCCCGTTTTGGTTCTACTTTTGTCACCGTGGTACTGACGCAGGTGTTGCAGAGTATCAAGTCGATTGTACCAGCAGATTTGGTGTCAATTTTTAATACCTCATTCTGGAAAGCTTCGCTACTCGGCCACCTTCACTGCCCCCGCCCTAGTAACCGTCTGTTGTGACGCCCCAGATCGGCTCTGCAAGTGTCGCAGTTTGCAAAATAACACCCCATTATATAAGGCCCGAAGTGGGCACCTACCGCCCCAAGTCATTTCCAGACTTGTAACCAACAAACAACACATCTACCTCTTTCACAGCCATGTCTTCACGTTTCATCAGCTCACTTCTCCTGCTATGCAATTTAGCGTCTGTACAGGCCAACTATCTTACTGGGAAGCATTTCCACGCCGGTTTTATCGAGGTAACGGTATTAAACTACCATACCTACCAATATACTATAATATGGTTTTTATACCTTATACAGATCCCCAAAGCAGCTGACATTGTACTGAACGCTGACAATCAGACAGTCGTGCGAGGCTTTCTAATTACACTGCTCGAATGGATGTCACTTCGTGCTAATTTTACGTAAAACTTGTACCATCCTTTAAACAATTACTAGGTTTTGCTATTTTTGATGTTCTAGGTATACTCTTGTTCAACTGGACTACACAAAACGATTTCCCAGCCTTCCCCAGCAGTTTCAAGAGAAAGTACTTGTTATTCCTGCATGCCAGAGACGTTCTTTTTAAACGTTATCAGCATTCTTTGTAGGATATACATTTTACTGTAGGCAATTTCGTGGCCTCTGATACTAGAAACACGATTGCGAAATTCCTATTCCCTCTTGACTTCACCACCTACGTGGTTATAATCCCTTACCCTAAGCGAGAGGCCAACATCTACTCAGTCGTACTTCCCTACACCTTGACGGTATGACGGTTAACTTTAACCAAATCGTTTCCTGTTAATCTCGTTGAGGTGTGTGATCCTAAATGAAAGGTTTGGCTCTGCTTCTTTGCTTCGATGGTCGCCATAAGTTTGCTTCTTCGGTGCTTCACCCGTACCAAGCGGTACATCGACCAGTATGAAGACCTTCAGGACCCATTTCTTACTTACAGAGGAGCCATCCTTTACGTGGTTGGGGTCTCGACAAATCAAGGTTAGTTTTTAACTAGTAGAAAGAAAGTTGTAGTCATTAATAACTAGCTTCGAGCATAGATCACCTAGGGATTACTGCACGGCCCAAAGGTTGTATCCTCCGTAGGCACAAACCTTCCAAAGCACCATAAAAGAGCTCGCATCTCATTGGTCAAAAGTATGAAGTCACCCAATCATAATGGCGGACGCCACCTATAGTGCCGCTCCGGCTCCGAAGTAAAGGTTCCAGTCCCGGCCGCCATTTTTATTGGGTAACCCAATCAGCAGCGGCCTTGTAAAACTCACGCAACCAATAGCGATTATCAATCACGAGTTTTTGTTGAAATCGGTTTTGCTTGGAACGCATTGACTAAACGCCACCAGTAGTCCAGTGATATATACTCGAAGGTAGCTAGTAGTAGTTGTTAGCACGTAGTAATAAGGAGTTGTCTGTTTTGAATATGTTTAGGGGCTGCATGTTCTTCGAAAGCGCACACTGTGAGAATCTTGGCAGGAATCTGGTGCCTGGCTGCTCTTGTTATGGTCAACGCCTACAGTGGCTCTTTAATAACCTACATGACGGCTGCTAGGGTTAAACCGATAGTTCGATCTGTCCTTGAAGTAGCCAACAAGAGCGAGCCTCAGATCCTAACCGGAGCAATCTCATACTTTCGAGTGCTTGTTGAAGTATCTTTAAAAAAACGTTTTATCATTCTTGCAGAAACTTATGGCCATTTGATATTTACGGCTGCAGAGCAATCCGGTGTACCAAACGCTTGGCGATAATCTGGCGAAATTACCGGTCGATTACTGTGAGGATACTTCTGATCAGATGTGCTTGCAACAGGTTAAAGAAGGAAGGAGCATCTATGTCAGCGTAATAGTTTCATACGCCAATACGGAACAAACTCGACTCTGTTTATACGTTATTACTTTGATTCCAACAGGATCTAGGATCCGCTAGAGTATATGTAAATCAAGAGTTCCTGATGACGGGTACCTGTGGTTTAACCATGGCTGCTGAAACGTTCCCAGGAGGCTACGGTGGTTGGGTTGTACCTCTAAATAGCCCCCAGGAGTTACGAAATGCAATCGATGTCTTGTAATTTCCAGTTTAATACGATGACTTCTTGTAAGCTTGCACTGAAAGCATAAAAACACTTTTTCTGGATACGTAGGTATTTGGAAGCTCAGAGTTATGGACTCATGTCCAAGTGGAACAGACTGCGCGATTCGAACCCCGAGCTGTGCGTCAAATACGGGACTGTGGATAAAAGTGTAAGGAGACTGTCACTGACTGATTTCGCCAGCGCTTTCATCATTCTTGGAATTGGAACCACCATTAGTCTGATTGTATTTACAGTTGAAGTACTGAGTAAGAAAGTTGCTATCATCCGCCTGCTGGTCAACATCGCAAAGTAGTGAACTGGATAATCAGATTAGCGAACAGTGCTGTTCGATACAGACACCGAGCATTCGTACAAAATCACTATAACTAATACTGAATCATCCTTAAAATTAGTAGTAGTCTTATATGATAATATTATTAACGATAGCCATATGAACATTAGCCTACTCCCGGAGTGACAATGAATAAAATCTAAAGTAGGTCAAGTTAGTTATAATTGTATTTCTATTAAAGGCAAACAAGCTTTTTATATGAAGCCCTTTAAATAAAGTGGAATTAAATGCACAATTCCTATCAGCTAACTATATAGCGCTGACTACATTTCGAGAGGAATTAACAAGTCCAGCAATACACATATAACAATTTCTGCTAGTTTGATATCCTTGGCTAACTAACACAGTATCATTAACTTGCAAATACAGTGATGAATATAGCCGTTTTTAGCAATCGCTGCTGTTTTCTTGCTTATATGGTGCTACTCTTAGCGACTTGTCACTCTCCGTTTGAGTACGTGAAATACACCAGTGATTTGTGTGAAATGTGGATGGAACGACAAGTGAGCTACTTGAAATCGACGATCTGCAACATTGTAACTTACGGGCCGGTTACTTCTAAGGTTAGATGGCCCGTTTTTACTTGCTAGTTTCCGTGCTTGGCTATTGGATGTTGATCCAAGATCTTGTTACACTTGGTGCACAACTCCCTTGGCTTACAGTAAAACGAGAACCAATAAAGTTTGAGACCATAATTCGCGATTTCCATCAAACCGTGTTAAGTATGATTTCATGAAATCTATAAATATTTTCGAGACTGACGCTTACAGGACATCAAGTGGATTCCTGAGCTTGGTGCGAGGGCTGTTTAAGTTTAATTTCCGTTTCGTTTGTTTTGATTATTCTTAAACCCAATCTTCTTTCGAACTCCCTTTTCGACTTGTTCTCTTTCATTTAGCCTTGACCCCTACAAGGTGATATAAACCGCTGGTTCGGCAGAGTTCATTCTCACTATCGTTGCACGTTTCGAGAAGTTAAATTCATCCCTCGTCTGGTTCGTTTCGTTGTCTGCGTTCCCGAGTATGTTGAGACGTGTATTGACGTTTCAGTATTCTTTGTCTGTGATTGTTCTTCTTTTTGGTTTGTAAATATAGAATGGCATTTTCAGTTCACTACGGCCGAAGATCCCTTTCAATTCTACCACTGAATCGTTTGGTCCAACATTTGACATTGGAATTACTTCCCTGTGCAGGGTTAATGTACAAGAACCCGTCTTAGTAAAGTCGTTGTCGAGATCCATTATTACTGCGCACGTATCCGTAGGAATGCGGGATTTCATGTTTTAGGTGTTTAGTATTGCTTCTATAACAGTGACGCATGTGTCTTCCTTCTTGGAACCAGCTTTAAACATTGCTCATTGCGCTTATGGTCTTCAAAGTTTAGACATGGGATTGTTACAAAGTCATGTGCTGGACTGGTCTTGACTGAGAGAGGACCAGAGAATCATTTGTTTATCCAGGATATATTTCAAACATCGCGAATTACTTGAAGAACCCCTTGAAGGGAACCAATCCCTTCTGCTAGGATCTAAGATTGCCTTTTATTGTCAATATCCCGAATAGAATCTACAAGAGCACTCATGTAGGTTACTATACTGAGCCCTTGTACGCATTGACCATAGCGAAGGCAGCTAAACACAAAATTCCCGATACGAGCCTCAGATAATATGAATAGTTCAACAGTGATCGCTCTCAGTAAACGGTACTAGAAGATATATCCTGATTAGTTGTGACCATCATGACTTCATTAAGAATGGTTCCTTTTATAGGTAAGAAACGAGTCGTAATCCTGGTGTGGTGAACACTTCATTGCGTTTGTAAACCATTTGAGCAGGATACTGATGGTGCGCAATGAAGCTTGCACCTTGTGTAACTCAGTCTTTTCCATATACATATCTTAAGGTAAGTGATGATCTGTGTAGGCCAAGTAAGGGAGTAGTAAGACGTAGATAACATTAATCACGTCTACCTCGGGTCACCAAGTTGTTTTACTCCTTAGACCATGAACTCGAACTTCTTGTTTGTTGATACTATTTCTGCATTTTTAATGTTCATAACCTTAAATGTTACATTCCACTTCTTTACGATAAACGACTGACACACTCTATCCTCCATGAAGAACGTTTTACTAATAGACTAAGAGGACAAAACAGAGAAGTAGTTTCTTAAAATGATTTCATATGTACTGTATTGTAATTTAAGTGGCAGTTTATAAGTTTGCGCACATTGTAATGAAGTTTAATGTAAAGCCTGTCTAAGTTGTCATGTGAAATCCCTCCTACAATAACTGCTTCTTCTTTGTACTCACTTACTAATCTGAACTAAGAAGCTGTGAGTGTTTCTGTTAAGAATGGAATACCAAGTTTACTTTCAGAAATATCTTCTTGCACATTATTTGTATTTTGGGTATCTGTCAACAAGCTTCAGTGAGGCTCTGGGTACTTTAAGTAGCAGTGTGATTAAAATCGATAATGACTGGTGAATACGGTGTTGTGAGAAGGTTCTTCATAGTCCATTAGGTGATTGTAACTCGTTCCTTGTGGATAACCCATACCAACACTTATTGAGTTCTTTTCAATGTTATGTCAACGACTGAATCGCTTAGCTGTGTCAGATACCGATTTGTCATTCTGACTTAACGGTTCGTTATTTCTGGGAGCTGTGTAGGCTTACTTGTATCCCGTTCGCTGGTTTCTGTGTCTTCTTAGTGGCCCTAGGTAGCAAACGGCCTTTCATAGCTTCATAAACGAAGATACTCAGACTGATAGCTATTCCTCCTCCGAGAAGGATAAAAGCGCTTGTAAAATCCTTGACCGTTAGCTTTCTCAAATTGTGATCCAGGCTCCTGTACTTGTTGCAAAACTTCCGGGGCTTATTGTAAAAGTTGTTCCAGTGAGGTTCCAGTGCGTAGCTCATGGTTTCCATTATCCTATATTTGAATCTCGTTAACAAAACCACAAGGATTCAGACGGAATTAGCTTCATACAAGACATCAATTGCATTTTTTAGTTGCTGGGTGCTGTTTAAGGACATTAACCAGCCTCCATGACCAAATGAGATTGTTTCATGAGCCAAAGTTAACCCGCAAGTACCTGTCCTGCCATGGTCGTTATCCAGGTGTAGTACTGCAGCCCATGTATCCTGTTCAAGTACGAATTGTACAGTTACATTTAACTATTAGCTTATTACTGTATTAAATATACAGTGACGAAAACGTGTCCCCCTTTTTTAACCAGCGTTAAGCACTGTTCGTTAAGCTTCTCGTCTACAAAATCGACACCACAGTAATTGCTCGGCAGCTTAAACGCATTGTCACGAAGCGGCTGATATGCTGGAGTGTCCTGTACAAACCATACTACTAATGCGAATGGAATAGTATTAAAGTAAAATCGTAACGCACCTGAATTAACCGTTGGAAGGAACCAGTTCCTGCTGCTAGTATCTGAGGGTAACTTTTGTTGTCAATATCTCGAATAGAGTCTATCAATGGTTTAAAGCTAGGAGCCATCATGTAGGTTGTCAAAGAGCTGCTGTATGCGTTGACCATAACAAAGGCAGCCAGACACCAGACTGCTGCTAGGAGCCTTACAGTACGAGCTTTCGAAAAACAAGCAGCTCCTTCCAAATTTCCAGTGAACCTTTCAGTTGTGATTCGAGTTATCACTATATGCTGCAGCGAGAGTTATACCTTGATTGGTAGCGACCCCGATCACATAAAGAATGGCTCCTTCGTACGTAAGAAACGAATCTGGCTCTTGGTGTTGATGAATATACTGCTTTGCACTTGCAACCCATTTCAGTAAGCAACCGATTGCGCACATTGAAGCTAGGAAGCAAACCCACACCTGTGTGTAAATGATACAATTGAATGCATTCACCCAATATGTAGCGCGGTGAAACATCACATACCGACGCTGTGTAGGGTAGAACGACTGAAAACATGTTGACTTCTGGCTTTGGGTATGGAATAATGACGCTATAGGTGATAGGCGAGAATGGAAAGAGCAAATGACCGATTTGAGTCCTTCCATGCCGCGTTACAAAATTGGCCATTATCCAGTCAAGTTGCTAAACGTAAATTATTTGTCTTAGAAACCAATTGTTGAGGAATTGCCATAGTCTCACTTTGGTATTAAACTCGGCCAGAAGGTTGTCCGTGTACACCGACGGGACAAGTACATACCTGACCAAATTAAACACATGTCAGACGATATGGCAATAACGGCATGAAGTGTACAAGACTTAACGTGAAATTATGGCGAATAGACATCCACTGAAGCATATCTGCGAATACGCCACGTACAACCGTTTCGTTGAGCTCATTCACTTCAGTAAACGAGCCGAAAGGAGCCTTAAAATAAGAATACACATTTTACTTGCTGGCTTATAATGGAACTATACTTAAATTACCTCGTAGTACCCCACGCGAAAATGCTTGCCATTCAGGTAACTTGACCGTGTAGAAGCCAAGTTAACGAAAAGTAATAGTGAAACAAAGGCAAGGATCAAGATTTGTACCGACATCTTACACCCTTGAACAGTGTCAGACGAGTAAGTCAGTTCTTTGAACTTTCTTGTATACTCCCTCGTTTCTTGCAATAGAAGGTTTTTCCCTGGCTAGATAACAGGTGTACCTGCGCAAATCACAAGCTGCAGAAGAGGGTATGTGAAATTGGCAACATCAAGGTACCTCTGAAGGGTCGCTGTGCTTATTACAAAATTAAAGCGACTTGGAAAACCGAAAGCTACAGGGACGGGAGCCATATAACCATAGCAGTAAGCGCCATACTTCAGGGCTCCACTGACTAGATCAACTTACCAAGTGCAGTAATACTTTTTTTCAACGATTCTTGAAGTGTTCCTAACATTAATTCTGTAATATTGTTTTATGCATCTGCTAACATCTTTTGACCAGAATATGTTATCTGGGGTGCCAGGTATAATCTTCACGCAACCTGTACCTGACTTGCTACCAACGTGCTCCGCACTAGAGGTCACCTTCAAAACGTTAGATTACTCGGGTATTTTGTAAATCTTCGGGTGAGTTTATTTAGCTACCGCTGTTTTATTTTTATACATAACTTAGTAAAAAACGTAGAGGAACTTCAGGACCGGACTGCTTCATCTTGCACTTAAGTATGCACCTTCCCATATCATACAGTCCCATCAGTCGCTGTAGAGACTTCCCCATATGTCGCTGGGGATTTGAATCAAGTATATCCCGATAGGGTTTACAGTTGGGGTGGATTGTTCCCCGAGTCGTCGTGCATTTAAAAAACATCAGGGGTTTCGTGTTTCGTGGGGCATTCACACGATGAATCATTATACGGTTCGGTGGTGGACTGTTGGACCATGAAAACTGGAACTCGTAGTTCTCAAACTTGTAATTTAATCCTTCAGACCAACTCGTAGACGTATGTTGGTTTCCGTACTAATCATGATCAACCTACGAATTCGTAACGCTCGACGTCCATGCTTAGTTATCTGTCCCTGTAGTTCTAGATATATAACAAATCTTCTAAACAGTGTGCAGTATTTACTTGTAGCAGCGATATTAATTATTTCACTGCGCTGTTCTTGGCTTAAAAGAAGCTGCTGGTGATAATGTGGTAGTTATAAGGCCATTTATACTCGCATGACGGTGGCTGATATTTATCCAAAACGATTAGGACATCTTTCGTGTGCACGTAGTACGCAAATAGATTCATTTAACGGCAATCATCGATAATTAAATTTCGCCTGGCTGTATAATATATTCATTCAAGAATGGTTAATTCCACTTCATTCGTTGCCCTAATGTTCCTTGGCGGTCGCAGACTTTGATAGCACGCGTTGTCTCCCATCACAGCTTCATAACCAAATGTAATGAAACTAATGACAATCCAAATTCTAATAAAGAGCAACTAAAGAAAAACGCTAAAAAGCCGTCCAATTACCCACATGTTCGTAGCCTTTTAAAAAATTATGTTTAAAGATTCAATATAAGATAAAAGGTTTAATGGACATTTTAGTGAATCTGCACCGTATTCCTTCATTCTGGAATCTACATTAAACGGCACAATAGGAAATGTTGACGCCCCATTACCATCAAGTCACTTCTTCGTATCATTTTTGTGTATTTACTAAATCGATCTATAGGTTTCCGTTGTAGCGGGTACGATATCCAATTCGCGGTTTACGCTTGTCTGGGTAACGGTTTCACCCGTATTTAAGACCCTTACGTGAAATTTAAGTGTTAAAGAAACTGCTAATCAGAAGGTGCACGTAAATATCCTATGTGACTGCAGCGTTACTACTCAAAGAAGTTTGATTAACTTTTAGCACTTCATTAATTTTTGCCCGCCAAGTAGTTCAAAAGATCACTTTTCATTTGAACTGTTGTCGTCTTGGTTACTTTACGTTCCCCTAACAGGTCGGACTTTGGACAGAATGCGATTCCTGATAATTTCGAAACCAAACACAGCAAGACTAATGACGGCTCCACATCCGAGAACCACGAAAGCGAGATTGCGAGATCCTTCAGCGAAAGCTTTCTCAGCGTCCGGTCCACAGTCTTGTACTTCCAGCAAAACGTCTGGGTATCACGGTACAGATTTGTCCATTTGTCGACAAGACCATAGCTTATTGCCTCTAAAAAACTAACCCGAAAATCAGTATATCTCTCATTATTATTGTAATTATATTTTACAGGACATCTACTGCATTCCGTAGTCGGTGAGGGCTATTCAACGGCAGAACCCACCCACCATAACCTGACGAAATTGCCTCCTGTGCTACGGTAAGATCACAAGCACCCGTGTCCACAAAATTTTTAGTCAGAAGGAAAATTGCTGAGGTTGTATCCTGTTGATGTTATTCATTTGCGTACAAGAATTACACTAATGAATGAAGCAAATTACCGTGACGTACACGTGTCCTCCTTGCCTAACCAGGTTAAAACAATGCTTGTACAAGGTTTCGTTTACCAAGGATGGGCCACAAAGTTCGCTCGGTACTTGCAAGACATTTTCACGCAACGACTGGTATACCGGGTCAGTCTGCAGAGCACAGTTACGCAATAGTAGATAATATCAACCATTACGTCTAGTAATGATACCGTAGCCATGAGTTGAAAGTACGAAAGGGTACTGGTTAGTATCTGAGGCGTGCTCTTGTTGGCGATGTCTGTGATGGAATTAATTAATGGCGTCACTGAAGGTGTCGTCATGTAGGTTATCAAAGATCCACTGTAAGCATTGACTATAACAAGGGCAGCCAAACACCAGATACCCGCCAACAGCCTCACAGTTCTTGCTTTGGAGAAACACGAAGCCCCTACAAGTATTTTACGAATACTAAAATCTACTTTATTGTCGAGTATCTGTTTAACGTACCTTGATTAGTAGCGACTCCAACTACATAAAGGAAAGCTCCTTGATAAGAGAGAAAAGAATCGTGATCTTGATGTCGATGTAGGTACTTCTTTGTGCGAGCAAAGCATCTCAGTAAGATACTGATGATGGCCAATGAAGCTAAGAAGCAGAGCCATACCTATATATATTCATTGATTTAAAGTAGGTTTCATTAGCAAAGTAGCATGGGTGAAGTAGTGTACCGATGTGTGGTAGGGAAGAACGACCGAATACACGTTGACTTGTGGTTTTGGATAGGGAATAATTACGCTGTTATAACTTGACATGAAGGGGTAAAAGTGCTGCGCAATGTAATTTCTGCCATGCCTTAATGCCATGTTTCCTATGTACCAGTCGAGATTCTAAAGAAGACATAAATTAATCATCATAAAGAGTCAGCTTCTGAAGAAGAATATAAGCATCACCCTATTACGGAAATCAGCAGGTAGGTTATCGAATCCCGTAAACTCTGAAAGGACAAGAGTGTACCTGAATAATTAAAAAGAAATATAAAAAAGGCAAAACTTGTCAGGAAGCCAGTTTACGTAAAGTTATGACGAAGGGACATCCATTGAAGCAGGTGTACATAAACGCCAGTTACAGTCCGTTCATTCTGGGCGTTTACCTCACTGAAAGTCAGGAAAGGGGCCTTTAAAAAAACAATAGATATATTAGTCACTGGGTCAATGAAATACGCATTTTGTGTACTTCGCGCCATCCCAGGCGAAAATGCTTGCCGTTGAGATAGCTTTGATTGGAGTGATCCAGCTTAATTAGCACGATTACTAGTAGCAAGACAGTGCTTAACATGATTGTTTTTTGTGTGTCGTTACGCGTGATCAGTCAGCACTAAACTGACCATAGTTGCATACACCCGAGTCACTTTTATACCGTACTGAGACCATAACTCAGCGGTAATTGAGCTGTCATGGGATAACACGATCGACAGAATCAGCATGGAATGTCAACTGATGGCAAGGGTTAGCACGATTAATAACTGGTGGATAGTATAACGGTCCATTCAATTACTACCCTCTATCAAACCGTAGCACGTGGAGCAGCGTCGTTAGTTATCGGCAGAAAATTATAACAATCGACTGTCGACCTGCAGTATGACGAGGCTACTACTTACAGTTCCCTGGGTGAATTATTTTCTGTTTGGCTACATTAGCGGCCATCTTGCAGACTGATTATGCGTCGCAGTATGATTAGTACAGGGAAGTTTCATCACTAGTAAAGTTTAGTTTAAACATATATCTAGTAAAGTTAAGTTTGATATGCTTGTAATCAAATAGCTTCCGTGCACGATCACATTTGACTGTGATAATCAAACCCGGTGTAAATGAAAGGAGAATAGTACCTCACGCATGTACATGTTGACATGTTGAACCGCATGTCGCATGTGATATCGATATCAATTATCCGCTGTGTCCCAAGCGAGAGAGACGTGCATTTCCGCACTTCCAGTCTCTTCCGCTTTGTTCCAATCACAGTACACGCATAATTAAAACCCCAAAGGCAATCGATTGTTCGTTCAGTACATCGGAATTAATAAAGGCATACTATCAGGTGATAGCTACGTCTAATGACAGTAACTCCGCTGGAATATTCTTCTGAGCGGAACTAGTTTATCATATTTTGAATGAAAATTGCTCGATTGGTTTCATTGTATTAAGTACAAAATCAGTTAAATCTAAGATCGACCGAATCTGGAATCTACACTACACTAGCTGCAACTCATGGGTGGTAAATTCTTTCTTCTTTCAAGTGTCAATCGGGTATAACACATGATTTTGTTCTTTATTTGATTTCGGTCTCTCCAGTTTTAGCTGTAGGATCCAGCTCGCGGGTCTCAATCAACTGGTCTTTCTGACCGGTAAACGCTCTCAATAGCAGTTCGTCTTAGCCTCTCTCCTAAGCATCACTTAACCTTAGTATAATCTTTGGTAAAAGTTTCCCGAGCGAGAGTTAAATGAAAAGTTATCAGTGTCTCGTTACGTCCTCGCTCTAACTGGTGAATGCCGTCTTTGCTCTTACGCAATGCTCGTCACTGCCAGATGCAAAAACTACGAGGTATTCAGCCTGCTGAATTATCGCTGGTTCCTCAAAGGTTCAGAAGTGGTTCGGCACGCTGGAATCCTCACATTATAGTATATATAAATATATATTGAACAAATTTAATAGACTTAGTAAACTGTTTGTAAGTACGTGTGTGCTTGTAATCAAAGTAACTGAATAAAGGGGGACAAAACCTTAATGGCATTTCTTTTTCTCTTTATTTTTTAAAAAGATATACTCTTTTCCGATTGCGCAGTGTACATGACATAACCATAACATACTAACAATAATTAGTTGTGTTGAAAGATATCTAAAAATTCCCGGACAATTTGCAGAAACACAAACACGTATTATCACTAATGACGTATCACGATGGTGAAATACACTCGACACTCGGGCCAACAACGCTGCATCTGGCCGCTATGTTGTCAACTTCACCCGTTCTGTGTGTTAGTAGTATCCTTCGCGGCTAAGTGGCAGCACTGGTGCAATAATAATGGCCCTGCCTTTTCGGCCACAAGCAGGCGAGCAAGCTCCGCTCCTTTCTCGCATACAGGGCAGTGTTCACCCCAGGTACTTTCGCCCACTGTCTAGGCCGGACTAATCGTCCCGAGTTACCAAGCCCAGCTCTACTTACCTGGCGAGTCTATTCCCCTTTTTACAACGTATTCCGATTTCTCAAATATTTCCCGGTACAGGCAGATTCCTTTTAGTACGACGGTTGCAGATTAGAAGCAATATTTAAGCCAG